>CBVK0100097263.1:0-33478 GCA_900067695.1 Picea abies
TTCACTATTTCTGTAATAGAGCCAATCAAGATTTGTAATGATATTTGTTCCCATATATATATATATGCAGTAGAAAGATCCAAATAATCAAAACTTCACATGCCATGCCTAAAATGACAATTGACTATACAACCAACAACCACCATTTAGACACAGACTATGCAGGAGTAAATTTCCAAGGCAACGTAACCATACCACTATAAAAAAAAAAAACTCAATGCGACTTAAAAGCCGAGCCAAATATCCAACGTGACTATCATCAACAATGGCCAATTGCAATAAATAACATGCTTAAAACTTTGAGGGTATCGCTGAGTATAAAAACAAACTATCCATACTACACACAGAGCACAACTAACCAAACTCCACAATGCGACATTTCCACTTATCACAACAAACACACAGTCATCGCAATAACTCAACATATTGTGCTGAGACTATGCTCATTAATAAGTGATTGGTTCGTTTAAGACACACCATTATTCAATTAAGCTATGCGTACTCAGGCTTATTCAACCGACAACACAAGGATGTCGTGGATATGCCTTCTAAAGTTATCCAGTTCGTTTATCGTTCGGCCCCAGGGAACCCATAGTTATCATGCCTCATGTTTCATTTGAAAAATACCATACGTAGACTTGACCTATGTGAGAAACCCTAAGTATTCGTGACCAATGTCATCCATCAACCAAATCACCATAAGTGAAAAACTAGCAATTGTACATGAACCGACAATTCACCACTATGGTAAAAAAAATAAAAATCAATCGATCGAACAAGCCGAGGTAGCTGTGTATACCCACACATCCAATTGAAACGGGCAGAGGCCTTTCCATTAAAAACAACTGAGTTCTTTGACATCAAGTGGGTGACTATGAACTTTAGAAGTGTAGTGGCAATGTAAGGTTCACATTATTATCACAGAGGTAGTGACGAAAACCATACCAACATGAATGTTATGTGACCAACGGGTGAGCCCTCATTCAAAGTAATAGACCATAAAAATCAAGAACAACTTAACAGGCTTGATAGTCTCCCTATGCAACTCCAGTCTAGAGGGTTAAGAGTTTGCACGGTAGCCTTCACAGGAGGAACAAAACTAACTGTAGTGAAAATTCGAGGCCAAAGGTGTATGCACAAGGATAATTATGATTCACATGTGAACGATAGACATTTCCTTGACAAGGTAAAAATAGGAATACATGGTTCTAGTTAAACCTGAAAATCGTGAAGGAAACCTTCCAGCCATGATTTAAAAAAAACCCTTCAACCAAAACATAGTGGCAATGAAGAACTATCACATAGGAAGACTAACAACTTCGATGGACTTAAAACCATTACGATAGAACCATCTATTTCCATTTAAAACCAAAATTTCACACAGTTGCAAAACTCAGGAAAAACACAAACCCACACAACTGAGCCAAAAATATTTCATAACCAGAGTGAAGTCAAGAATGGCCAAAAGAGACATACCTATTAATCAAAATCCTTAAGGTGAAAGGTGGCCGAGCGGTTTCACTCTGCCAAAAATCCGAAGCATGAACACAACAGCAAGATCAAACAATAGTTCGACTAGGGTGGCAACCAAGGGGAAGGGTAAACGTGATGAGAAGTAAATGCACATCGCCTCTACCCATATCTAATTTACTCCATAGTACATGCCAATGAGCCCTCCATTACCACCATTAATCAACCAATGCATCAAGAATATCAACATATTTAAACCATACCATAATCTAAGTTCCGTATAACAATTCAACCATTTGCATTGTCACTTTGCCAAAGTCGCCACCCATGTTTATATTCCCAATATAACTCAAATAAATCGCTTCACCACTATACAATCTAAATGATCATGTATAGAATCATCACTAATAGCGTGATCAACATCAACCCGAACCATAGCATAATCACCAAACAAATCGCAAAACCATTACTTCCATGAGCCACCAACGTTATTAACACATGTATATCATCTACCAATTACATTTACCAATGCATAATCATTGCATTACCTCCTTGCCAAGATGTGCCACCAAAATTTTCACCACATGCATATGTAATTTAAAAATTGTTTTTAGCCATTTCATTTTTAGCTAAGGTTTAACAATAATCAACAAATGCATGTAGTATTGCAGAACTAGGTTCCTTTGCACTCGTTGTAATATTTTTCCTTCTCCAAAGCTACCCTTTATGTGACTTTACTAACATGTTTGTTGTGCAGGTGTTAGAAGGCCAAATACCATATATGAATAGCAAGCTGTAGTATCATGAAGGGACAACATCTCAAAGCTTAAATCATATCAATGGCAACCACATTAACATCAACCATGTAAATTTTTGTAGCACATCATCATAACATAAAAAATGAACAGATCTCCAACTAAATAATTCAAGGGGATCCCACCTACTAGTATTATTTAGTTTTATAATAATAGGCTTTAGCAACACTTTGCGGGTGAAACTAGTTGACATTTTAAATCGTCAACAAACTGGTGACTCCACGGGGAATTTTTTTTAACATATTAGAACTCAAACCCCATGGTTTCACGGACCAAGAATAGTAATTTCAAGAAGATGTAACTTGAATGATTATGCAACAGGGGGAAGTGAGCGAATTTAATGGAAAGATGACCGAGAATTTGGGAATAACTCATGAAAAGTGTTAAGTATGAGGGGTTTTACCACTGTATGCATAGTCATTTGGCTGTAAAATGCTCTCAACTTGAAAGAGGAAAACTTATAGATATGCTCTTAATATCTCAATGGATGAATAAATGGCAAGAAGAATTGGGAAACAACCAATTCCTCATAAGATAGCAACAGAAATATGCAACAAATTCAAAACGCCCTTCAGAGGAGAGATCATAACAATTGTGTAAGCTTGATTGTTATTGTATAACAATGACTTTGGGGAGGTTTCACTGTGGAAGAATTGATCCAACCTTATAACTTGACCAAACACTTAAAAGATGGAAAAGAAAAAAATTGTAACATAAGTAATAATGTAGAAATTAAAATAGCAGTAGTGAAAGACAGTGGTAAAAGATGAAAATAAAATGCAGCAAAAGTCAACTCAAAAAGAAGAAAACTGTAAAGCATAAAAGAAGCACAAAAATTGAAAGAAGAGCTAAACTACTAGTATACAAAAGAATACCATCAGAAAAAAGACCTTTCACTGTGGTCCCTTGCAATACTTCAAGCGAGGACTGTTAATGCTGTGGGAAAACCATTTTCTCTGTAATTCCTTCAAAATTGTTGAGTTAGTGTCCAAGACAAAAGTGATCTAGAAATGACCCAACACTTGAAATTTCGACGTGATTATCAGCCTTTTGATGCATATGATTAAATCGTCAAGGTAAGGATGGATACTGACCAACTCATGGAAAGTTGTGTGTATAGGCCGTTTTAAGGCGATACTTGTATCAAGTAAGTGAGAAGGTCAACAGTTGTAAGACATAGTATTGCAATTAGTAGTAAAAGTGGTTTTGTGAATATTTTCCCCTTCTACCTTGGTTTTATCATAACCAAACAAACTGTTAGGTAAGGGATCCAAGTGTAACTCTACAACCTATTGTAGAAACATTTTCTTGTTGAGAGGGGGGAAAAGATTTTTCATAACTGCTTGCTTGAAATTTCGAAGAATAATGCAAGTTCTAATATGATTAGTGGTCTTTGAAGTAGGTTCCCAATTTGAAACCCATTTAGGGTGGACTAAAGAAAACATTTCAGTCCTTAATAAAATATTCAACTTCCCTTGAAAGGTTGCCTTCAATGCAGATTTAAAAAGTCTTCGTTTTTTCCTATATGGTTTCGTATTATGTTGAACAAGACCTGGATCAAAACCAAGAAGAGCCATATTAAACCAAGCAAAAACCTCTTGAAATCCACCGAGTAATTATATAGACTTTATTCCTTCTTTCTCAGAACCGTAGACATTTATTTTAATTTTCAATGAAGATCTAGGTGTCCTAATGTTCATGGAGATGGCTTCAACCACATTTAGTTGTAACTCCTCCTCCTCTTCTTTATTTACCCTAACACTCCATGAAAATGAGGCCTCAAGAGGAATCAAGCTCTTAGGAATCTTGTGATTTTCCATGGATATAGTTTCCTGGGGATTAAGAGGTTCATCTTGGATGATAACACAAATGCTCTCATCATCTGGGAGGGCCTCCCAAAATCCTACATGGCTAGGAATGTATGGACGATGACGAGATTGGAAAGCACAATCAGGCCAGTGAGGCAAGATTTTCTGAGTAGGAGAGGCTGCAAAGACAGCTAACCGATCAACTATTGAATTCAAATCCTTCCCAACATGGGTAATGTTAAAAGATAGAAGGTTCGAGACAAGTGCCTAAACAATTTGGGAGTATTTTTCCATCAACTTGTCGCTAGGAGAGCATGCCTTACATATCAAGTTGACAACAAGCTTAGAATTTCCAAAAACTAAAAGGTGACCACAACCAATATTAAGGGCGTTCTTAGTGCCTAACAACAAAGATTTAGATTTAGCGACATTGTTTGTGCAAGAAAACTCCAACCTGTATGATAGATTATGAATTTTTCTTGCAAGGGAAACCAAGATAATACCAACCCCATTACCTTCATTAGAGCATGAACCATCAAAGTGCATACACCATAATTCATCATCTGAATCAATTATTTCCAAAGGAATATTATCCTCTTCAAAAATGATGGAATATATTGCTACGTCTTCTTCGATATAGTTTAAGCTAGATTACAGAACACGCTCTATGTAGGGTGAAATTATTCCTTCTCTCAAGACTATAATGTTCTTTCCATTCCGAGGAACAAATAATTGTGTCTCGTCAAGTGAGAGGTATCCACCCGTTATGGATTTCCAATCTCTTCCCAAGATAATTAAATAATTGCTTACAGACATATCGATCACCTGAATGTTGAGGGTTGTCCTTATCTCAGGGTGAGCGCATAAGACTAAGGTTACATCTTTAATATCACCTATGGTTGTTTGTTGTAGACTATTATAGGAAACCATGCTTCGGGCATTTTCGTTTGTACAAGATAAGCCTATCTCTTCCATAATAATCTTCGACCTAACACTTGGACCTGAACCACCATCAATGAGGCAACAATGGGTGATTTTATCCATGAGCTTTAAAAAAATATAAAAAGGGGATTTTTTTACAGGGTATATGAAGTTATGTACACCCACTTTATTTACATAATAATACTCTTTGCTTACCACTTCATAAATATTGGCCACAACGGAAGCCTTTCCTTCCATGAATTATTTTAGATGCATCTATTGTTTAGGGATGACAACCATGTCTAGGAGGGTTGCATATGCTTTGATTTTATCCAATTGATTCAATATTTTGTATTTGGAAGAGGGGGATGGAAGGAGTGATTCTTTGACTCTCAGGAATTTTAGGAACCTGGGGCACAACAACAGTTGAGGATGAGCTCATACTAGAAGAACTGCGAGGAGGGTCAAACTTTCCTTTTGGGGCATAGGCTTTGTTTCTGGTATTGATAACCATGACTTCTTCTGGATCGACAAAATCTAGGACAATGATAGTGGTTTTTTGTCTTTTACCAAATATCTTGTCTCTAACACTCTTCCTTACCTCACACCTGGTTTCTTCATGGTGTTCCTCGCAAAAGTTACACCAACTCCTAGGCAGGATAGCTTTGGGTTGAAAATTATTTTCAACTAGACTTATAAAGGGAGGGGTAGAAGAGGATGAATCTCCAGGGGTGAGAGGGGAGACATAACCCCTCCACTCAAATGCTATCATATTATTGCTCATATCTTGTATTAGTTGTAAGAGAGTGGACATGTCTTCCTATCTAACTGATTCTCCCTGGGGTAGACCAGTTCATTCAAGCTGTTTTTCATACTCTGAACAAGTGTGCTGAGAGGAACCAATATTATCAATGGATTTTCCTTCAAGACCATGACGGTAAGGAGAAGTCAATTCATTGTAGTAATGCATGAAGGTGGCTTGGTTCTTAGGGTGGATAAGTTTAAGGATTTGATTATACAACTTGGTGAAACACAAGTTGAAAGACCTAATGGTCTCACCATCTTTGTAAGTGACGTTATTATACTCCCTTAACTTCTCAGCAGGGATTTTGGATTGTTCGTAAGTGGATCTGAACCAATATATTAATTCCTCCCAGGTGGACAAAATCTTAGGAGGTAGGTCAACGAAGTCGGCCGCAACCTTCCCTTCTAAGGAATTGACGAATAGGCACATGCAAGTATCATTGTCATTGGCCCCTATGTTATGAAAATCATTAGAAAATTCCACCAGGTGTTCATTGGTACTAACAGTGTTACTTCCTGAAAACTTAGGCAAATTCTCTTTAAACTTTGGAAGTGGACGAGTAGCAGGAGCTAGATTAAGAGGAGAGGACACATGTCATGGTGTAGTTGTGGCATCTTCTTCAAACTAAAAAATTCCACACATATTGATGAATTTGGTAGGGTTCGTAGTATATTAGATGAGGATATGGTGGTTGTACAAGCTACCAATCACCGATGACGATGAAGATTGGAAAGATGGAGCACTTCCAGTGCCACCAGAGCCACCACTAGATGCCATCTTGTGGATGATATAGGAGGGAAATAAAGATGAGCTAGATGAATAAGATAATGTTCTCCTTAGGGAACTTTGTTGGGAAGATAGCACAACGTTTCTCCTTCCTATCTCAGAAATCAGACCGATTTTGGGTGACAATCCTCTTCTTCTTCTAGAAGCGCGAGAGTCAAAGGACACAGAAGAATGGCTTAAACTGAAGAAATGAAAGGTTAGTGCTGATTTCTAGGTTGCTTACATCTAGCTTCCAATTGTTCTTGAGTACTAATATCTCATTCAATTGTTGCCCAAGAGTGGTTAAGCTCAACATGGGTCCTTGTAGTGTCTAAAATAGTATGAAATATGTTTAAATAAATATTGGTCTCATCTTGGAGACCGGGCTCAAGATTGGGATGCCTTGCAACAGGAACAATCATTAAAAGAAAAATAGTCAAAGAATCAAAATCAGAAAAGAAAGATGTATCAATGAAAATCGAGTATAAAATTTAACCAGAGAGATATTGAAGATATCCCCAGTGTGGTCACCAAATAAATGTTGAGGAAAATATATGAATTGATCTTACTCAAGCATTTTTAGACTTTACTTGGCTAAAGTAAAGTAGACAATAATATCACCCTATATTTATAGCCAACAAAAATATATATCCTAAATCACATGTATTAATCACAAGTGCTTAGGATAGTCTTTTATCAACAAAAATCTTGTTGGAAATTAACTTTTTATTTATTTTTCTGAACATATCAGTTGCTGAAATAAATGTAAGAACAAAAGTAAAGACATCAAGATGATAATCAAGACAATTGAGACATAAAACAATCCTTTATTCCATTCCAATTCACCAAAGAGTCATCTTCCTTACAAAATCTCATACATAAATCTTGGACCAAAGTCAAACATAGACATCCCCAATGGAACATACAAAGGGGCCTCTGACAGAAAACCAAAACTGAACTCTAAAAGATGGATCAACCTACCACAGATTGTTTCCCACTCGACTCTGCACAATAGCCTTTGTCAGTCATGAAAACTAATTCACAAAAAGACAAGTCTACACAGACTATCAAAGATACATCAGCACCTCTGAAGAACAAGCGTCTGAATGATTTGATTCAGCCTTGAATATTTCTATATACAATAAAACCTTGTATCATAAAAGAGAATTAGCCTATGATGAATATATGAATGAATGAAAATTGAATTATCTCAACACAAACTCAAAGAGAAAACCTTATCATGCTTCTACTTCTATCCTCCTCTTGTTCCTCCTCTTACTTCTGCTTTTAACAAATTAGAATTGGTTGAAGTAGTTGAACCAACTTATTAGTTAAGCTAACTAAAAACTCAACTAACTTTAGTTAGGGGGGGGGAGTAATAATCATAATAGGGTCATAAATAAATAATAACTAGTAGGTGGGACCCCTTGTGACTCTCTTTAGTTCAAAACAATCATAACCATCATCACATAATCCATTAGTTAAGAAACCACACCCCTTGTGCCTCCCTTCAAACACATTTACTTTGGGCAATTTTAGCTCATGAAATTTGAAAATATTTCAAAATAATACTCATATATCTAAAATAAAACATGCTGACCAAAATCCATGAAGTTGACCATCATAAAACAATCAAAAACCATATTTTCCAGTTTGTGATGCAACCCTTCCTTGGTTTCTACTGTCACCTCTTGATTTTCCTGAATTTTCCTTGGGCTGGGTAGAGCCTTTAGGATTTATCTCACTGATCACATGGGAACAATCGTCCCTCAAATGCATCCGTGAAGACACATATTTGTCAGAGTCATCGAAGGGTGAGGAAGGGGAAACAATAGATTTTCCTTTATCAAATGCATGGTGGGATTTAGTCATTAATCTCTTGCTGGCATGGGAGGATTTCACTAGAGAGTGGTTAGGGGCAGCTTGGATAATGGGGTTCAAAGGTGGAGGAGAAGGAAAAGTCAAGTTGGGCCAGTCACGGTGTTGGGAGACTGCTGGGTGAACAATATACTGCCACCCATCATTTTCAGGGACTTCAGGCTGTAAAGAGACATGAGGAGGAACAAGGATGTCGGGGGCTTGAGGGGCTTGGAAAGGAGGCCTTTCAGGTCTAGGTTGTACTATTCCCTACCTAATCCAATTAAATAATCCAACATGAAACAATTGGCCAAGCTCTTCTTAATCAACATCAAAATGTATAGAGAACTGGGCCTTCTTGGGCCTTGGTTCCAATTACCTCTACCTCTGTTTCCTCAGCCATGGCTTCCTCGAATGAAAAAAATCATCCTGCATATGTTAACGATTAGAAAATAGTCTTTTAAATAACCATTCATGACAACTCCTTAAAAAGACGAAATAGATTTGGCTCAGAATGTATCAGGATCATGCAATCCAATCCATACAAATTGTTCTAATGTTAATCAATGAGCAGGGGGGGTGAAATTATGTTCTGGGATACGTGAGGGGTTTGTATTGAGAGAAAATATTATATAATGAATGAGGAGAAGAAATGGTCACTGCTCAATGAGAACAACAATCAACTATAAATCAACCCAATAAACCTTACTACAATCCACTCAGGATATTGCCACTTCATCCATTTAACACATAAATTCTCTTGCCTGTAATCAATATTAGAACAGGGAGTGAAAACAATGAATATGGGATATGTGAGGGGGTTATAATTAGTGAAAAATGAGATAATGAGAGGGAAAAAAATGTTTAATGTCATGATATTAATCAAGCAATCCATAACATATTTTGCAGTAAGAAAAATATGCATCAACCAAAAATCATATGACTGAGTCATAACTCTTGTGTATTTGCCTAATTTCATTGTCCATTAATATATGACACAGTGCCATTGCAAAACAAAAGTAATTCACACAATTTGTAAGAGGTTCTATTCTCTTTATTCTCACATTCTACATTTTATAACAGTCAACAACAACACTCATTTCCAATCCGTAATCATTCACATCCACCACTGCCATACATTTCCCCAATCCACATCTATATTTAAAAGTAGTGTTTCCAAAATAATAATGAATTCACTATTTCTGTAATAGAGCCAATCAAGATCTATAATGATATTCGTTCCCATATATCTATGTAGTAGAAATATCAAAATAATCAAAACTTCACATGCCATGCTTGAACCGACAATTGACTATACCCAACAACCACCATTTAAACACAGGCTATGCATGAGTAAATTTCCAAGGAAGCGTAACCATACCACTATAAAAAAACAACTCAATGCGACTTAAAAGATGAGCCAAATATCCAAAGTGACTATCATCAACAGTGGTCAATTGCAATAAATAACATGCTTAAAAATCTGAGGGTATCGCTGAGTATAAAAACAAACTATCCATACTACACACATAGCGCAACTAACCAAACTCCACAATGCGACATTTCCACTTATCGCAAAAAACACACAGTCATGACAATAACTCAACATATTGTGCCGAGACTGTGCTCATTAATAAGTGGTTGGTTCATTTAAGTCACACTATGATTCAATTAAGCCGTGTGTACATAGGCTTATTAAACCGACAACACAAGGATGTCATGGATATGCCTTCTAAAGTTATCGGGTTTGATTATCGTTCGGCCCCAGGGAACCCATAGTTATCATGCCTCATGTTTCATTTGCAAAATACCATATGCAAAAGAGAATTGTGTGAGCAACCATAAGTATTCGTGACCAATTTCAGCCATCGACCAAATCACCATAAGTGCAAAACTAGCGATTGTACATCAACCAACAATTTTCTAGTGTGGTAAAGAAAATAAAATCAATCAACTGAAAAAACCAAGGTAGTTGTGCATACCCACGCATCCAATCGAAATGGGCAGAGGCCCTTCCATTAAAAACAACTGAGTTCTTTGACATCAGGAGGGTGGCTGTGAACTTTAGAAGTGTAGTGGAAATGTAAGGTTCACACTATTATAACATAGGTAGTGATGAAAACCATACTGACATGACTGTTATGTGACCAACGGGTGAGCCCTCATTTGAAGTAATAGACCACAAAAATCGGGAACAACTTAACAGGCTTGATAGTCTCCCTATGAAAATCCAGTCTAGAGGGTTAAGGGTTTGGATGGTAGCCTTCATAGGAGGAACATAACTAACTGCAGTGAAACTTCGATGCCAAAGGTGTATGCACAAGGAGAATTATGATTCACTTGTGAATGAGAGACAGTTCCTTGACATGGTTGAAACAGGAAGACAGGGCTCTAGTTAAACCCCAGAATTGTGAAGGAAACCTTCCATCCATGATTTAAACAAAAACCTTCAACCAAAACACAGTGGCAACAAATAACTATCACACAGGAAGACTAACAACTTCAATGGACTTAAAACCATCCATTTCCATTTAAAACCAAAATTTCACATAGTTGCAGCACTCAGGACAAACACAAACCCACACAATTGAGCCAAAAATATTTCATAACCAGAGTGAAGTCAAGAATGGACAAAAGAGAAATACCTATTAATTGAAATCCTTAATACGGGAGGTGGATGAGCGGTTTCACCCTGCCAAAAATCCGGAGCGTGAACACAATGGCAAGATCAAACAATAGTCCGACTAGGGTGGAGGCCAACGGGAAGGGTAAAGGTGACGTGAAATAAATTCACATTGCCTCCACCCATATATAATTTACTCCATAGTAAATGCCAATGAGCCCCCCATTACCACCATTAATCAACCAATGCTTCAAGAATATCAACATATTTAAACCATACCATAATCTGAGTTCTGTATAACAATTTAACCATTTGCATTGTTACTTTGCCAAATGCGCCACCCATGTTTATATTGCCAATATAACTCAAATAAATCACTTCACCACTATACAATCTAAACGATCATGTATAGAATCATCACTAATAGCGTGATCAACATCAACCCGAACCATAGCATAATCACCAAAAATGTCACAAAACCATTACTTCCATGAGCCACCAATGTTATTAACACATGTATATCAACTACCAATTACATTTACCAATGCATAACCATTGCATTACCTCCTTGCCAAGATGCACCACCAAAATTTTCACCATATGCATATGTAATTTAACAATTTTTTATAGCCATTTCCTTGTTAGCTAAGGTTTAACAATAATCAACAAATGGATGTAGTATTGAAGAACTAGGTTCCTTTGCACTCATTGTAATATTTTTCCTTTTTCAAAACTTCCCTTTATGTGACTTTACTAACATGTTTGTTGTGTAGGTGCAAGAGGGACAAATACCATATATGAATAGTAGGTTATTGTATCATGAAGGGACAACATATCAAATCTTAACTCATATCAATGGAAACCACATTAACATCAACCATGTAAATTTCTGTAGCACATCATCATAACATAAAAAATGAACAGATCTGCAACTAAATAATACAAGGGGGTCCCACCTACTAGTATTATTTAGTTTTATAATAATAGGCTTTAGCAACACTTTGCAGATGGAACTAGTTGACGTTTTCAATCATCAACAGACACATTGGTACTCAATTGCTTGGAGATGATTTCTACCCAGTTGAAACTACTCCCCCAGATGGCCACAGTGTATGCCAAGGGCATCCATGCCTCCAAGAACTAGGCACAGTCCTTTTCCCATTATAACCATCAAATTAGAACCATTAAGTAAATATATGGCTCTGTTAAATTTGTTGTCCCATACCAGTCATTGCTTCAGTTTGTGAATTTCTTGTCCTCCTTCCACCATGAGGCCATCGATCGGCTGGTGTCATGGAATTCATATAACTTTACCATGAAGTATGTGTTCAAATTCTCCTCTAGGTCCTTCAGCTTGTATTATTTTTGGACCTCTGTAGGGAGAAAAAATCTGACACATCTTCCATTCTCATCATTTATTAGGCACTTTTGTGCATCTTTGTGGTCGATTATCCAAATCAAAGTCTCAATGCAAGGAAAGACTAGAGTTCGGCAGGCTACCAGATGCAAGAAGAACCACCAGATATTTAGGAAAACTTGGTCGTCAAGCACCCTTACATCTGGGTCGTTGTGTGGGATAAAATCGGCGTAATATTTCTGGTTTATTCTGTTGAACAAATATCTCCATTGCGGGAGCATTATTTTTGATCCAGTGGTCGCATTTGTATCACCAAAAGTGGGGGGTTGAATACATTCCTTCTTTTTTGAAGTTTTAATGACTGGTTCCTCCCTGGGAGAAAATTCCAATTGCCTCACAGTGCCGGGAGAATATCCTTCACCAATATCTACCTCCTTTAACTTCAGTTCCGTCGATGAGAATTTGGTCTTTGGCTTCCTTGGAGGCATTTTCCCCTCTTCTTCATGCTAGCTTAACCTGTTTTTTTGAAAGTCTGAGAATTAAACACAACTCTTGAGACGCTCCCTTCACTTCTTTGGTTGTTGTGGAAATGGGAATCTTGTATGAAGAATGGAGGTATTCAAAGCTATTTTAGTGATTTCAATAGAGATAATAATTACCTTCTCGCATCAATTATTCAATTCAGGGTATGAGTGCGGTTCTACAAAATCTGTCGCTAAATATTCATTATGTTCAAGATTAAATGTAGTTCTAGGTTGGCGGTGCAAGCGCGATATGCAATGTAGTTCATCGATGATTTCCAATTCTTGTTTTTCAATCGGCGCACAGGGTAGAAACGTATGTGGAGTGAAACATTAACTAGCCTATTAAATGGTAGAATCCGATCGTATCTCACGCTGAAAACATTCCACCTTTTCTCTAATTTAATGGGTGGATCGAGAGTTGGGGATTTTCTTTAGACAATGTTCATTGATATCTCTTGGAAAAATATTTGACGCTGATCCATCTTGTTGTACAATGCTAACGTGGAAGTGTGACTATGACATGGGGAACCTAAGGTGACTTGGGATGAAACTAGGTCGTACGAAATGCCTATGCGGCAAAGACACATGAAGTTTGAGATTGGCATCTTCATTTAATATTGTTATTTCAAATCGAGGACTTTCATTAGCTAAGTGTTTTAAAAATAGGTGCTACTCTGCTGACATCGAAAAATTGTCCAAGATTGACGATCAACGATAAATTTAAACAAGTTTTCCCAGATTACCCCCCTCGAAATTTGTCGATGCTGAAAGTGCATCGGGGATCGGGGATCAATGATATGTCAATGAAATGTTTTTCAATGATTTAACCCTTTGAGATTTCACCGACCCCGAAAAAATGCATCTGTAATCGGCTATCAAGGGTTCATCATGTCCCATGTCAATGTTTATCCCTCTCGTATTTCGTCGATGCTGATGGAAAATTGGTCAACTCCAAAATCTTCTTTGCGAACAACTAGCACAAATTTACTCCACCTTTTACCAATGCCGATGATGGATCGTCGATCACTGATTATTGTTACTATGTGGTATGTTATCACACAATTTGTACTTTGATCAAGGAAAGGGTAAAGGAGAGAAATATGGCCTAACTGGAGACTATCCTATCACTGTCACCTCAATAGGATGCCTCTTTGTATTTAGGGTTGATGGCCCACGGGAGACATCCTCGATGACCTGGGGGTTTGATAAGGAAAGGTCAAGAAGTCTATGAAAAATTCCCCTCTCAAAAGTCACCACTAATCATAAAGTCTCGAGGTTTTAATCAATGAAGTAGAGAAATATCAAGATGTACCTGCCTGAAACAAAGCAACAAGAAAATATGTCTTTTGCAAGTACAATTTTTTTTTAGCACTTCATAAAACCACAAACTTTCTAAATAAAATAAATTGGCTAATATAATGATGAAGTAAACATAAATTTATCTCAACAATATTTATAAGACAATACTTCACAATAAGTTCCTTAAATAGCTTCAAAATGACCAAGAACAATTAATCATTAACATCATAACACTAGCATTTATCAGAAGCAAGTAAGGCAATGCATTAATCAACTTTTTCAATTTGTTTTAGATGATTTTAGTGATAAAAATTCTGGTTCTATCTTACTTTAGTAACAAACACAACAAATTCAATAGGTTAGGCTATTCTAATGTTAGAAGTGGTTAGTAGAAGGCTTAAGGTGTAGGTTTTGATAGTTGTTTTGGTCAATCACTTAATAGGAAGTCTTAGATTAGTGATTTTAGGGAAAATGGAGTCTATTAGGTGGCAACAAATGTTGAAGGAAATGATGATAGTAGGAGAGTCAAAGACAAGAGAGATTAATAGTTGAAGTGTCGGTAACCCAAGGCTTCAACTATCAAACCCTAGGGGGGAAATAATTACTAAGGTGTAGGTAACCCTAGGCCTTAGTAAATTTTTCTCCCTCTTTAACTAAAATATGAGTAAAATGACGGCTTGGATGAAGAAAAGGTGATAGGATATTGCAATGGAAAGGCCCTTATTAAAGCTTCAAGAAAAATCAGCTCCTTGGCAAAATCTAGTAGGTAAAATCTCTTAAAGAAAGGACAATAACATGTTCTTGGATTCCTAGGGTTTTAAGCTAGAAATTTCATAATATTAATGTAAATTAAAGATAAACATAACCATAACCATTCAATTAAGAAGAATTGCAGAAATCTTAGTTACATTCATCAAGAATCATCAAGCATAAACCCTAGTTGAACACTTCCACTAAGAAAATTGCCAAAATAGTCCAAGATTAGCCTCCTTCAACAAGTGTGCCTAAAATTTCAGCCAATAAACCCTAAGTAGGGCAAAAATTTCAGACCTCACTAAGTGTGAGTGAAGGATGATAAAAAATACAAGGGAAAAAACCATTATTTATACAGTTTCAATGACCAGAATTAGGTTAAAAAGGTCGACATGTCCAGTTACATGTAATATCCAGTTTTTACATTAAATGACATAATAAAACCCTAAATCAAGCATAAAAGGTGACATCATACCCTTTTAGGGTGATGTTAGGCCTTTTTAGGGCAATGTTGGCCTCCAGGAGAAAAACGTTAGGCCTCCTTGGGCCTCTGGATCAAACCACACACGCCACTTGGCACATAAATGCCTCCAAAGTGTCCAAAACGTTGGGTGATGTCATGGTCACTTGAGTGATGTCATGGTCCTTCCAAGGCCTACATCATAGTGAGAATGGAAAAACCCCCCTGGGTCTAGGCCTGCCAGGCTGTCTCTGGTGGAACGTCCTCCTCCTTCTTTGGTGTAAATCTCTGATCTATCTCTGCCCCTAGCTAGGGTCTTTACATCCATTTGGTGGGATTTTATCCCTATGTAGGTCCGAACTAATCATATCCCCATGCCTGTTCATCGGGTGTGGCCCTTCAACAACAACAAGTACACCCTCCATGGGCTCATAAGTCACAGGGACCATAGCAATGTAAATCACATCTAATAATCAAGTTATTTAAACATGTGCATGAAACCCCCTTTCGCAGACACATTTTCAAAGACATTATGCTATTCTACAAGCCAATTTTGGAGGGGATGCTAGGATGTCCTATTGTGCTAGTGCTCATTGGATATGGATTATTTCCAGGTGAATACAAATCCAAGTCATGTAAGTGGGTGAAGTGGTAAGGGATGTCTGAGAAATGGGTGCAGTGATGACAGGGGAATGCATGGATTACCTATGGGTGCCTCTGAAGAGGGTGAGATGCACCTTGTCATGAATGAAAATGTTTCTAAGCCCATTCATGCCTTTTATATTTTTATATTATTTCTTTTTATTTCAAGAGACTACTTAGGGGACACTGCCCTGACGTGGTGACCAGTGGTGACAATGTTACCCACAAGCATTTCATGGAGATGATAAGGCTAACTTGTGATGAGACCCCCTTTCTCTTGGTTATGCCACCAAGAGCCACTACCCTAGTGTGGTGACCATCTAAATGGTAGTGTCATACCACTACATGCCCATGGAACTAATAGGTTGCCTCATTATGAGATCCTCTATCTTCCAACTAGGTCATGATTTTATTATTTTATGGGTCCCTTTGTTTCTTGTTGAGAATCCTTTTATTACTTTCTCAGGGATCCCTAGGCTAAGCATTTGAATGTTTCATTCTTTTGGATTTTATATTTTTCTAGCTACTTTTATCTCTGGGCCTTTATCCCCTTCTTCCCACAAGGTAAGGTACAACCCTTTGCTAGCTTGGAAAACCCAATGCCCAGACTAATGTGTGGCATGGATGAGAGGGAAAAATATGAAAAAGTGGTATGTATGGTGGGAACATATGATGAAATTTCATGAACCCACCTAGTGGAAACTCAAACCTTATGAGAACCAACTTACTATGTGTTACCCATCAAAATTACTCACTTCGATGATGTCTCATTGTCATTATCACAAGTGTCGCAAGTGTCACACTTTTGTCACAAGTCTCACAAAAATCATACTGTCGTCTCACTGGTGTCGCATCATCAACGACATCATAAAAAAACTTGAGATATCCTCTAAGACTGGTTAAAATAAGGAAATGCATCATTTGGCGAAGAGTACAAACTTTTATCATGAGGAATTACCATATTTAAAGCATTTTTGGATATCGATGCTCCCCTTCCTACTTTCAGGGAAGGCTAGCGCCCCTTGCCTTCTTAGCAAGGAGCATTGCAATGCTCTATGGCTCACTTTGAGGGAGAACCGAGATATTGAGAAAATCATGGGATGAATCCCCCTTATCTCTGAAGTCAGCTGAGAAATATCGGAGTCAGTTTGGATCAAATCCAAGACCAAGTATGAATCTAAGGGGAGTTCCACAACTGATGGAGTAATATCCTCAATTTATCTTAATAATATCTAATATGGTTAAGCCTCTCAAATCCTATATAAGGAGGCATTCTCATGGTGAAAGAGGGAGAATAATCAGTGAAAAATATTGTCATTTTGATTGTGGATCATTCGAGCAAGGGGTTGGACAAGGAGAGCTTGGTGAGGCTTCTACATCTGCATATACACTTTGTAAGCATCTTATTTTGTTCTCATTAATACATGTTCTTAGACTATTTCCTTCAAGATTGTGTACATTTGCATGAACTTGTCTCTTTGGATGAATGTAGTTTTAAAATAATCATGCTAGAGTAGGAAGTATTCTTTGTATTCGTGGTTTATTGGATTGCAGGACTTATTGAAATGCTTGGGTATCAAGGCTCAACTTGAACTGAGCGAGGACAAATGTTGTAAAAAGGTACTCATACTCTCTTCCTCTTCTCTATTGAATAGTTTAGCTATTTTCAAAGGAATGCCAGTGATAAAAGTTAGCACTTTTTTGTCTTGGTCATAGGGGTCTAAGATCCAAGAGGGAATTCACCTGTCCGTAGGGGAATTTTCCTACAACAGAAATTGGAAAATCCACAGCAGCATGAAGCTTTCAGTTTTGGTTTCCTTCCTTGGTCTTGTTTTAGTATTTTCCTACCCTTAGATCCTATTCACTATGTTTTTCTGGTTTTTGGATGTGTTGTTGGTCTTGAATTCATCTTACACACACTGATTTTCACAGTTTTCCTGCGTTTCTTAGTTTCTAGGTTAAAATTATTTAAATCTCAGACACCAGCACTCCCCTGCCTTTACATCCAGAGTGCTAGCACTCCCCTGTAGTGATTCACTGAGTGTTGCAACGCTCTAGTGCCTTTAACACCAGAGCATCGAGTTTCTGCTCTTTTGAAATTTTTTGTGGATATCTTTCTGGGTGTAATTTTTGGTTTTTTGATCTTCTCAAGACTGTTTCTATCAGGATGTGCCTTTTGTAAATCTTACAACCATTTGATTTCCACCGGTTTTTGATGTTTTGTTTGGTTTTTAAAATATATTGACATCATTCTTCCTTGTTTTGAATCACTCTTCCTCTTTGAGATTTGGAGTTATTTTGATACTTTCTCATTTATCTGATTGCATGAAAGTTGTTACAAGGAGGATCAGAGATATGTGTATTGTTCCATTTGATATTTGAAGTTATATTTCCAAGAAATTCCTCTTGTTTGAAGTTTTGGTTTTCTTTTTGAAAATCTGGTTTGTTTTTTGCTTCTTGCTTGATCATAATGAGAGTGTGTTTTTTGTTTATATGATGTTTTCTTCCAATTGCTAACAACTTGCAAAATAATGAAATCTAGTTGGCATAAGAAGCTTTGAATCAAGTTGATTTTAATTCATATTTAAACAAAGAGATATATTTTCATGATTGCCTTTTGGATATTAGGATAATTTTCTAAATAGTTTAGTTTGAATTGGATTCTTGATTGAGAACAATTGCATGAAGTCTCTGCATTTTAGTGTTTGACAGTGAAAAGAAAATCTCTTCTCCTTCCCTTAAATAGAAGTTCATTGAAAGAAAAGATTTCTTATCTTTTTTCTTATGCATTTTTGGGAATCGAGTTATAATATCATCCGATTCACTCTCATTCACCTCTAAGTAAAGAACAACCACAAAAATCAACACTAATTAAAATTGATCTAGAAACATTTTTCTTTTCAGATTCCTCCACCAACATTAGACTAGGATTAGCGATTTGGATTAGGCTGTGAGTACAACTCTCCAAAGAATTCAAAACAAACATTAGCATATTGCGACAGGGAGAGAAAATCAAATTTTCATTTAAGCTTTCTGGGATCCCCCTCTCACACAGGGGTTACACACGAGGTCGTGTTCGGAATATCTACGGAGATTATCCCTCCGTGGTTTGACTATTTGTAGTAGTCAAATCGTATATTGGGGGTTGTTATTGAGGTTCAAATGTCTTCATTTGGTCTCGGTGATTTGTAAATTACGAATCCTTTCAGGTTCATCTGGAGTTCTACTGGTCCATTTGTCCTCAGTTCTCTCGAAGGATTTCAGACTTGTTATCCTACCCATACGTTCAAATTGGACTGTTGAATGTACCTTCCCAGGGGCTGACTGCGAGTTGGTGTCCTTAGTATCCATAATATTTAGGGTTTTTACACAATGTGATGATGAAGGGAAGTCTTCATTGTACCTGAAACAGACGGTGGTCAAACTCACTCGGGCTCCTTGGAGGGTAAATCCACAATTACTACATGGAAGCTTGCACCAAGGCATAATTCCGTTAAGAAGGTCGCCATCAAAATTATTCCACCCGCTTATATCCTATCCCCTTCTTGACTTGATCATGCGATGTTGGATTTCATCACCAACTAGTATGGTCATCGACAAAAGGTTTGTTTGCTTGTTGGTATTCCTAGATTTTTTAGCGTGTGCTGTTGTTTTAATATTTTTTCAAAATTGAGCCTGTAGATGATAGAGGTCTTCGCTGATCATGTAGGATTCAAGGGCTGCCTCCGAAAGAAGGCTACCAAAACTTACCTCCTAATTCACCAGAAGACAACTACCGTGGAGAGGTATATAATCAATCTGACACTGGGAGTGTTGCTACTCCTCTGTTAGACAATTCAGAAAGAGATTTGGCTACATTTGAAAATATCAATCCTCACACTACACCCGTGTCAGAAACTCCTATTGAACCAATATTTCTTCGATTGGACTTGCATGACAATGTTATAGAAGAAGAGGTCCCAAATTTACCTGAGAGACCAGTTGTCGAGACATATATGGGATCCACATAACCAATTTTTGGTGATGAATATAGGACTCCTATTCATCCTACAACCATAGTAGATACACATCGCACACCTTCTCATTCTGTATGGAGGACTCCATCAGGGTGTGATCTTTATGAGAATTTTGAATACATTCGAAAACCTTTTAATCCTCATGATACTCATGTTGTTGAGGCAGGACCATCCGGTCAAACTATTGATCACCCCATCGACCAGGTCATCGATCCTACTGCTTCATCATCTCAAGTACATATTAATGTTGGAGTCATCAGCTCCACTCATACCTAAGGCACTTCAACCACTACCCCAACTTTTACACATTTTCACTCTATGGACCCACATATTCCACAAGATCCTATTGGAACTTCTTTACACTAGAGAATGTAGACCCTTGCTAGAGAAACACAATCAACTACGGGGCATATCCTCACTAGGGGGAAACCACCATCTAGTGTACCGATCCCTCCTAGAGGACAACCATCCTATAGCAGGCCTACCCCTCTAGGGGGACAACCACCTTTTCATGTTCCTTCCATAGGACAACCTCCCTTTACTGGTCAAGCCCCAGTTGTTAATCCACCTATGGAAGGGGGGAAACCTTCTTTTGATGGAAACCCTTCACAATCATGGGGAGTATCTCTAGGAGGCACGTTTAATAAACCCTACGCTGGGGAGAAATCATACCATAACCACAAGGAGGAATGTCAAATCTTGTTCCTTCTAGACTATCTTATGGGCAACCTTATTTGGGTGTCCCAAATCCCACCTGGGGTCCTCAAGGAATTTTTTTTTATCCTGCCCAAGGGTCTAATGTTATCCTCCCCTTGGGGCTAATGTGTACCTTACTTAGGGAAAAAATGTTTACCCCCCTCAAGGGCCAACTGGTTCACCCCTGCAACCAAATCAACCGATATATACCCCTCAGAATCCACCGGGTTTTCCCCCACTCATGAATGTTCCTCAACAATCACTGAATCCTATTCATCCTGGCCAACAACAACCGTATGTAAAAGGACCTACTAGATGCAATTACCCATCTCAACCAATTTATGGCCCTACTGGTGTCCCTATGCCACACCAGTATCACCCTCTAGTTAACAAACAATTACCCTTCCTTGCTACTCTGGATCTCCCAAACTTATCTCGATTGACCAATGATCCCATACTGCATTTTCCTTATTGGCCTGTGATTCCCACTAAATTACCTTCTGACATCCCAAAGTTTGATCGTAAACTTGGAGATGACCTCAATAACCATGTGATGAATTTCCATTTATGGTGTTCATCAAAATCACTAATGGATGTTTCCATAAGTTTACATCTCTTCCATTGTACCCTTATGGGCTCAACAACCAAGTGGTATCTCAAACTTCCACGTGGTTCTTTTCAAGATTTCAAATCCCTTGCCATGTCCTTTCTCACGCACTTTCAACTACCCATCCATTAAGATATGGGTACTGAACTCTTGACCTCCATTCGTTAGACCAACTCAGTGCATATCTCTAATCACATTCATGAGTGTAGATGATGACGAAGGTTGATCAAAGAAATCATTCCTGACCAATTATTGGCGGAATGGTTCACTAAATATCTCTTACCCCCAATTTATCATGATGTTTCCATGGGAGGTGTAGTCACTGAAGAGGAAGCCATTGCACAGGCTCAGTACTTGGATTTGGTCTATTCACAATCTGGTACTTTGTACGAGTTGATTCCAAATTCTACCCATGCCAATACCGATCCATACAAACCTTCATCCACATCACATGCAGATGGCATTATCGGCACCGTCAAAACCCAATCTACATCATAGTCGACTAGAATGATAAATCATTATGTTCAACACCCATTCCTAGTTTGACCTCACTCTCCTCTATCTCCCTCCCAACTCAAGTCTCTGAGGTGAATGCAGTTCAATATGCCCCTTCACAACCATCCGGAGGTAATAATAAGACAAAAAAAAAAACTAAAAAGAATAATAATAATGAACAACCCAAAACCCAAACTCCTCCTCTTGCTACTGTAATATCCCTAGGTCGAACCCCAACTGTAAATGTAATAATATAATTAAGTTGGTGAGATGGTTTATATCTTTTTTTCATGCATCTTCCATGGTGTAGTGCATGTATGTACTACATAGTAAAATGATGGAATGGGCACATTCCAAGATATCGTGCACAACAATTTAAGTGTGCATGATATTGAGGCCATGGAGACTTTGTGTATATGTTTTGTTTTATAGGCTGGTGATCTAGTTATTATAAGCTAGGATGCTTATGTTTTGAATTAGGCCAGAGAGCCTAGATGCTAAAGGCCAGTGCCCCTGTATTTGTATACATCTCATCATTAATATAAAATACATCGCTGCGTGTAGACCGACCACGATAAAAGAGATGGGGGACTAAAATCCATTGGTTATGGAAAGGGAGGGTCCTAAAATTTAAGTAAAAGGGATAATATAGGGATCTTAAACCAAAAAGGAATATTATATTAATATTTCTTAAATAATAAATTATGGATAATTATTTTATCCTAAGTTCTAAAGTTGGGGACAAGTGGGCCAAAGTAGCTCCCAACATGACACGTGGCAAGTTGGGGACATGCATACATATTGTTGGGACTTAGTTCACTTCCTATCATATTTTCCATCATTTAGACCATTCTTTCCCTCCATCATTCAGCCATGATGCCATGACCATTTTCACTCACGCAGTCAGTGATCCTCCATACTTTTTGTCATTGTATCTAAGCTTGTACCCATGGCCATATAGGTTTTTGTAGCTGGTTAGCTCGGGAGATGGACTGAAGAAGTGGGTTGTTAGGCCCTTGGGATACTGAAGAAGTGGGTTTTCAGGCCCATGGGATATTGAAGAGGCGAGTTGTGAGGCCCATGAGAAATTTCTCTCTTGGTGAGAGAATTGTTGGGAATTGATTTCTTGAAGGGGCCAAAAAATGCAACTACAAGGCTCTGAGACTTCCTATCTGGGCTATTGTTGAAGCCCTAGAAGGGAAGTGGGGAAACCAAAGGAATGTTGAGCAGAGAAGGGGCACACTTCTTGGGGTGGGACAAGCATGTGGGGAATGAGAGATTGTAGGTTGTTAGTTTGAGTAGGCACCTGTGACAGAGTCTTTCCTATTTTACATGAGCCATTAGCCTGGTTAGGAACCCTTTACCCGGGTGGAGTTTAGTCCCAGCTCGGGGGTGATTCACTGTTGCGAGTGATGAACAATGTGGTCTAAGGATGGGAGGTTCATGCAAGGTCTACACGTAGTTGGTGATATTCTTACCAAGATAAGTGTCAACTGTGTGATGAATTTACATGCTGCATTATTATTTCTATGCTTATTTTTATGGGTATTGTTGTATATGCTGCATGTATATGTTTATTGTTATTTCAGTGTGAATTTGTGTATTTACAGATTAATTGGTATGCTTACATTATATATATAATTCTTCTGTAAGAGTTCTCTGTGTATATATTTTAATTGCATGCAGTTCAAAAAATGTATGTGGCATTGCTCAGTTAGATGTTGGGTATGTTACAGTATGTTCCACAGAGAGAATAAAAGAGTTCTCTGGTGTAGCGTGTCCCAGATTGGGTGGTTGGGGACATTACAAAATCATATCAGGTCTAAGTAAAGTGTCTGACTAGTGGTATTGCCCGACCTGTGGGTGGCTGAGGATGTTACAGCTACCGAAAATCAACCACAACAGAAATCAAAATTCCCATGTCTTATTTGTGGTGACGATCATTACACCCGAGACTGTCCACATCGCAATGAAGTGGCCAAAATTTTCAAAGGGAATTCCCAATTCGTCGTGTTAACATAGCATTTTCCTCTGCAAAAATCTATGGTTTCTCAAACCCCCTCCACAAGGGGGCAGTTCTAGTCACCCTCCTAATGATGAAGACTCGACGAATGGCCATATTTATATGTTCAATGGAATTGATTTAACCACTCACTCTACCACACACGACACACCAACTAAACCTGGAAAAGAAAATGTAATGTTCCTGACTTGGCTAGTTTAGTAAATGATGCTAATGTGTGTGTAGGATCAATGGTTTACAACATATAAATGATCATACAAATAATAAATGCGACAAAGGACTACAAAGTTTGTATTATGATATCTATGTGGATTACAAAATGCCTGAATGCAGCTGAATAAACTGACAATACTCGACTAGATCAACAGACAAAGGATCTTACCTAGAATACAAATAAGAAACTAAAAGATAATACTTGGAATATGGGAGCACTGTGGAATCAATGGATGCGCTGGGACTATGGCAGCTCTGACGGTAGCTCCTGGAATTCTGGAAAGTTCTCCCTGGGATCTATACTTCTCATAATGGCCTGAAAACTATCCCAAATGATGCACCCTGCTCTATTCTTCAGTAATGGTATCTTTCAGACCCCTCTGCTGATGAATATGGACCCCAAATAAATACCCCTGGGGGAATGCGCCCCTCTTCTTCTGGAAAAATGCATCCTAGTGATTCCACTGTCGGAATCAGATGAGATATGTTTCAAAATGACCACCTTGGTCTACTGGGAAAAGGGTTAGAAGGGTTTCCCTAAGTCTGGTCTGATGCTGGCACTGGAACCCCAAATGTGCTCACCAAAAGTGTCACACATCCAAGTCTGGAAAATGCGTCCCAGTTGATTCCTCCATCAGAATATGATGAGGAATAAAGAAAAATATGTGCCTTTCCCTCCTCTCAAATGGGTTAGAGGTAAATCTTAGAGTTCTCCTTGGATGGGATAAGTCGACTAAAACCCTCTCAGAAGCTACGCCCTCACTCTGAATGAATGCACCCTTGTTTTTGAACACTGTGTAACTGCTGCTGAAGAATGATGGAAGACCTGAATGATATTCTCGGTGACTAGGGTGTGTCTCTCAACACCAAAATCATCCACTGGTGTCTTCCTCTGGGAATCCACTTAACTATCTCTCCTGAGATGCGCCTCTTCTCCTCAATGACAAGTCATAATCTGTATAATAATGAATTAGGTCGCTCACCCTTCCTTTATAGCTTTCCAAAACCCTAAATCATGCTGAAACCCTAATTCACTTTTGACTTCCAAAACCCTAAATCATTGTTGAAACCCTAATTCACTGTTGACTTCTATTTTTAGCTCATAATGACTTAAAAGCGCTTTTAACCTTTTTTATCTCAATGTCACTTTCTGAATATAACACCTGTGACTGGAGTGACATATAGTAACCCTATTTACCCCTCTTTGGCCCTGGCTATAGTCTAATGGGGTGGTTTAGACCATTAAGCCTCCTCTCTGGAGCTCCTATTTGGAAAGGGACATTACAATCCTCCCTTCCCGAAATTGCTTGTCCTCAAGCAATACCAGTCCAGGGTGTTGCAATACCTACTTACTCTCCCAAGTAGCATCCTCTACTGGAAGCCCTCTCCATCTGATAAAACACTCTCTGATGACCTTTCTCCTTAGTTTCCTCTCCTAGAACTCCAAAACCTCCTTCGAAACTAAATTCAATTGTCCCTCCTCATCCAATGGGGGAAGCTCCTCTTATGTGCTAATGAATTGTCCCACTACATTTTTTAGGCAAGAAACGTGGAACAAGTTATGAATCTTTCTCCCCTATGGAAGCTCTAGCTCATAAGCAACCTCACCTACTTGGTGCATGATCCTATAAGGACCATAGAATCTAGGGTTGAGCTTCTTGGCCCCACTCTTCTTCAGAGATGACTATCTGTAGGGTTGGAGTCTCAAGAAAACCAAATCTGCAACCTCAAAGCTACGCTATATCCTATGCCTATCAGCACTTATCGTTTTTCCATTTTGCGCCATCTATAGGTTCTCTTTCAACAAATTTAGAATCTCCTAACTCTCTATGATCCAATCCTTGGCCTTGGGAGCTCTTCTCTCCCCGAAGACCAAGTCTACCAAAGTGGGAGCATCATATCTATACAATGCTCGGAAGGGTGTCATACCAATGGACATGTGGAAGGTGGTGTTGTAGCAATGTTCTCCTAAATGTAACCACTTTACCCACGTTCTTTGCTGTCCTCCTACATAGTTCCTCAAATACCCTTCAACCCACTTGTTGACAATCTTGGTCTGCCCATATTTTCGAGAGTGATAGCTGGTGCTAGGTGTCAACTCTGTCCCCACCAACCGAAACAACTCTCTCCAAAATGTCCCTATGAACCGACTGTCCCTTTCACTGATGATGTTCTTCGACAACCCATGAAGTCTGAAGACCTCCTTGAAGAAAAGATAGGCTACCTAAACTTTGTTGTACTCTATTGGTATGGAATAGAAGTGAGAAAAAATGGTCAATATATTGGCCACTACATAGATGCAGTCCTTACCTTGGACCTTGGGTAGACCTTTGTTGAAGTTCATAGATATACTCTCCCATTTCTGCTCTGGAATGGGGAGCAACTAAAGTAGCCCTACTGGAAGAGCATGCTCTAACTTGTTCTGCTGGAAAGTCACACACTCACTGACGTGTCTCATAATGTCCTGTTTGAGGCCCTTCCATGAGAACCTCTCTCTGATCTCTCTATAGGTTTTGAAAAACCCCTGATGGCCTGTTAGAGGTGAATCATGAACTATGGTGAGGATCTTCTTCTTGAGCCCTGAATCTGACACCAAGTAAACTCTATCCTTGTAAATTTATAACATCATCAATGAACCTATACCGATCATCCTGTATCTTCCCATCCATCACCTCACAAGTGAACTTGTTCTTGGAATATTCCACTAACAAGTGGGATTTCCAATCTACTGAAATCTCCATCAAAGAACATGCCACATGTCTCCTCGATAGTGCATCGACCACAATGTTCTTCTTCCCCTTGACATACTCTATGTCAAAGTTGAATTCCTGTAACTTCGTCACCCATTTCTATTGGCACTTATTGAGGTCCTTCTACTCAAGGAAATACTTCAAACTGTTGTGATCGGTCTTGACCATGAATTTTCTACCCACCAAATATTGTCTGAACTTGGTCAAGTTATGCATGATTGCCAAAGTTTCCTTGTCATAAATGGAGTACAACCTCTCAGGTTGACTAAGCTTCCGGCTCTCCAATACAATGGGGTGTCCTCCATGCATCAAAACTGCACTGATCCCTTCGCTGGATGCGTCACACTCTAGTACAAATGGCAAGGTGAAGTCTGGTAGTGCCAACACTGGACAAGTGCCCATGACTTCCTTCATGTGATCAAAGGCTTCCTGTGATTTCTTGGTCCATATGAAGGCCCCATTCTTGGTAAGATTTGTCAGTGTTGCTCCAAGCTGAGAAAAACGTCAGATGAATTTCCTATAATAGTTGCAAAACCCAAAGAAGCTCCTCAATTCTGTCCTGTTCTTGGGCGTCGGCCAATCCAGAATGGCCCTAATCTTATCTTGGTGCACCTGTACCCCTTGTGCACTGATGATGTGTCCTAAGTAAAGAAACTCTATCATACCGAACTCACACTTGGACACTTTGGCATATAACGACTGTGCCTCCATGATGCTCAATACCTCATCCAAGTGCCTCATATTCTCTTGCCATGACCGACTATAGATCAAGATGTCGTCGAAGAAAACCAAGAATGATTTCCTTAACTGATCACTGAATATATGGTTCATGCAAGTCTGGAATGTAGCAGGTGCATTGGTTATCCCAAATGGCCTAACCAGGAACTCAAAGTGTCCAAAATGACATCGAAATGTTGTCTTCTCTATGTCTTGCTCTCAGATGCTGGTCTGATGATATCCAGAGCATAGACCGATTTTTGAGAAGAAAACTGCCCCATGCAGTTCATCCATCAACTCGTCAATGTGTGGGATAGGGTACCGGTTCTTGATGGTTTTCTTGTTCAAGGCTCGGTAATCAATGCACATCCTCATGGTGCCATACTTATTCAGAACTAAGACAACTGAAGAAGCAAATGGTCTGTTGCTCAGTCTGATGTGTCCCATCACCAACAATTCCTTGATTTCCTTCTCTATCTCATCCTTGAACCTCCTAGGATGACAATAAGGGGGGGGGGTGATCATAGGTTTGGCCCCCTCCTCCAACTCAATAGTGTGCTCAAACCCCGTGTCAACTGGTCTCCCTAGTGGAATTGCCTCAAAGACCTATTGATGTCGTCCCAATAAATTCTTGATCTCTATATGGTACTCTTGTCAACCTTCTGAATCCTTTTGAGTAGTGATCAAGCATTCTGCGGCATATGCTACCTCCCCATGTCTGAATATCCTCTCCATCCTCTTGGCTGAAACTGTCCTGGGTGCTCCTGTTGACATACCTCTTAGAGCAACCTTCTTCCCATACTGATATCTAAATTCCATTTCAAAGGTTTGGTAGTTGG
This sequence comes from Picea abies, assembly GCA_900067695.1. NCBI lineage: Eukaryota > Viridiplantae > Streptophyta > Pinopsida > Pinales > Pinaceae > Picea > Picea abies. Next base: position 28,456 of record CBVK0100097263.1, read on the forward strand.
TAGTGATTTTTCCCAAGGTAATCATCCATTGAACTCCCAACACCACATCTGTGTCCGATAGGTCAACCAAAAAAAATGTGTCTCTCACTATGTAGTTTCCTAACTTCATCTCTAAGTTTGGAACTCTGTATAGACACTTCACTATGTGGCCATCTGCTACCGCAACATCAAACCCCTCAAACTCCTCTATCTGAAGTGCCTGTCTCAATACTAGTGAAGCATCGATGAAGTTGTGGGTGGCCCCACCATCTATCAGGGAGATTTCCCATTGCCCTTGAATAATCCCTCTGATATAGAGGGTATCATACCTAGGAACACCAGAAAGGGTCAGTATGACTCCTCCCTTTGTTGGTTTCCTCCTGTTAGCCTTCTCTGGCGGTTGTGGGACTACTGGAGGATGGGATCCTACCCGTGTCGGTGGTATATGGGGAGGATTCTCCTCTGTTGGTGCTGACTCCTCCTCTGAACTAGTGGATCCACTAACCTACTCTTCCTCCTCACTGTCTGTGGTGTCTGCTGCTACCTCAATATAATGAATCTCTCCCTTACCCATGCACCTGTGGCCTAGGACCCAAGGATCTTTGTAGTTGAAGAAAAGCTTCTTCCTCATAAGCTCTCACCTAGTCTCATCATCCAACTTATCCTTTGCCTTCCATTCTCTCTAGAATGTCTTCCTGTCTTGATCCCTCTGGGGTACAAAAGGTTTGGAGAAAGTTTTAGTCTTTGGCACTGAATCTGCTAGATCTCAAGTGTGAAGGATGGCATCTTGTAAAGTGGGAGGCCGGTATGCCTTCACCCATCCTCTCAAAGGCTCTGTGAGTCCTTCTGTGAATAGCATGATCAACCTAGGCTCTGATATATCTGTCACTACCATGGCTACCCACTAAAACTCTATGAAGAATGCCTCTGTTGTGCCAGTTTGTCTTGACTGGGCTAGATCCCTGAAGTGTATCTCGAGATCCTTCCTGTCAAACCTATCCATGAGTTTATATTTAAACTCCCTATAGGAGGTGATGCGACTGTGACCCAATGTTAGCAATCTATGATACCACCACTCATGTGCCTCACCCTCCAAGTGTAAGGTTCAGAAACTGATGGCCTCTGTCTCGGCCATCTGGTTGAGCTTGTAATACGTGTCTATCTTATGTACCCAAGCTTTGGTGGTGTATTTGGATGATCTATCGATAGAAGGGATGGTGAGTTTCCCAACTTTTCGGATGAAATCAAGGTTATTCCCATGCTACTGTTGTGGTCCTCCCCTCTGCGGCTCTCTAGGGAGGTTCCTGAGTCTGAGTCCACAGTACTCAACTAAGGTCATCTCCTGATGGAAGTCATGACCCAATGCTGCATACTCCCTCCTATACTCTGCAATGTCATCTGCATGAGTGGGTGGCCTCTGTGCTATCGGTGGTGGTGCTGCTACCGGGAGTTCCCTCTAGAAACTAGGAAACAAGGGTCTGGGAATCCTACTCATAGAGGTGTATGTGTGAGAGGGTGACTGGGGTCTACTGCCTGCTCATGAGTTCCCATGTGCTGCATGCAAGACTTGTGTGTTTGGGGTGCCCACTCTAGCCAATATATCAACCACCTGTGCCAAGGACTGAGACATGGTCTGTTGACTAGCTAACATATCATTGATAACCTGCATGAAATTTGTCTCTAGATCTACGGGGGCCTTGCCACTGCCCTCTAGTCACTTGTATCTATCTCCTAGCATCCTATCTACCTCATGCTCAACCTCATGCTCTACCCTTCTCTATGCTTCTCTATGTTCTTTTTCCTCTTCCTCTGATCTAGGAGGAAAAGGGGGGAAATCAGGTCTATGCCTTCTTTCCTTATGCCTACTATAAGTGACATATTCATCACCTATGTGTTCATGGCCCTTTGGGTCTTCTGCTACACTCTTTTTCTTTAGTCATAGGCTGGTAGGACTAAAGATATAATACCATTGTAATGTTCCTAACTTGACTAGTCTAGGAAATGCTGCTAATGTGTGTGTAGGATCAATGGTTTACAACATATAAATGATCATACAAATAATAAATGCAACAAAGGACTGCAAATTTTGTATTATGATATCTCCGTGGATTAAAAAATGCTCGAATGTGGCTGAATAAAATGACAATACTCGACTAGATCAACATACAAAGGATATTATCTGTAATACAAATAAGAAACTAAAAGATAATACCCATAATATGGGAGCACTGTGGAATCAATGAATGTGTTGGGACTATGGAAACTCTGATGCTAACTACTGCAAGTCTGGAAAGTTCACCCTGGGAGATATACTTCTTAGAATGGCCTAGAAACTATCCCAAATGATGCACCCTACTCTAGTCCTCAACATTGGTATCTGTCGGACCCCTCTGCTGATGAATCTGGACCCCAGATGGATACCCCTGGGGGAATGCACACGTCTTCTTCTGGAAACATGCGTCCTAGTGATTCTGTCATTGAAATCAAACAAGATATGTCTCAAAATGACTGCCTTAGTCTACTGGGAAATGGGTCAGAAGGGTTTCCCTGAATCTGGTTTGATGCTCGTTCTGGAACCCCAAATGTGCCTGCCAAAAGTATCGCACATCCAAGTATGGAAAATGCATCCCAATTGATTCCTTCATTGGAATCTGATGAGGAACTAGACAAAAGATGTGCCTTTCCCTCCTCTCAAATAGGTTAGAGTGAAATCTCAGAATTCTCCTTGGATGGGATAAGTTGACTAAAACCCTCTCAGAAGATATGCCCTCACTTTGGATGAATGCGCCCTTGCTGATAAACACTGTCTAAATGTTGTTGAAGAATGATAGAAGACCTAAATGATCTTCCCGGTGACTAGGGTGTGTCGCTCAACACCGAAATCAACCACTGGTGTCTTCCTCTTGGAATCCACTGAACTATCTCTCTTGAGATGTGCCTCTTCTCCTCAATGACAAGTCATAATATTTATAATAATGAATTAGGTCATTGAACCTTCCTTTACAGCTTTCCAAAACCCTAAATCATGCTGAAATCCTAATTCACTGTTGACTTCCAAAACCCTAAATCACTACTGAAACTGTAATTCACTGTTGACTTCTATTTTTAGCTCATAATGACTTAAAAGTGATTTTAACCCTTTTTAGCTCAATGTCACTTTTTAAATATAACACCTATGACTGGAGTGACCTCTAGTAACCCTGTTTACCCCTCTTTGGCCTTGGCTATAGTCTAACAGGGCGGTTTAGACCATTAAGCCTCCTCTCTGGAGATCCTATTTGGAAAGGGACATTACAGAAAAGGTCACTAATGGTTCTTTACTGGGCCCATCTCTCACCTTCGTTAGTCCTCCATCTATTAGTCCTCCATCTGGTTCACTTTAGATAGAGAAACCTATGTTTGACTCTATATTATGCCCTCCCAAGAGAACCATTCGTAAATATACTTTTAATCCTAGTTCGCGTGCCACTCAAAACTACAACATTATTGAATATTTTGCTCAAGCACCGTGTGCTATGTCTATGTTGGAAGTTATACAACTATTCCCAAGTCAACACAGAATCTTCTTGGATGCCATTGGTGCCATTGATCCTAAGTCATCCAACAATATCATGTTTAACTTGGAAAATTTCAAATCACGACTTTCTCACCAACTTGCTTTTCAAATTGATGTTGTTGTTCACAACCAACACATTCACCGCACTGTTTTGGATGAGGGAGATTCCACCTATGTCATGTATTTACCTTGTTAGAAAGTATTAAAATCACTCACACTTAACCAATCCCCTACGATGTTACGCGAATTTGATGGGAGAGGTTTTCATACTCACGGACTCCTACAATCCTTAGCCATTCAGTTGGGCGGAAAAACCATCTCTGTTGATGTTGAGGTAGTCGATGCTCCCCTCGATTACAACTTTTTACTAGGAATAAGTTTGTTTTATTCCATGAGTTCCATCTCTTCATTGGTGTTTCGATGTGTACAATTCCCTCATCAAGGAAAAATTGTCACTATCGATCAGTTAGATTACTGTACACCCGACGCTTGCACTCCTGTCACCAACAATATTCCTTTCTTGGGAGATCATAAGATCACGTATGAAAGTGTTAGTGTAGGAATTTTGAAATATTCTACTCTTATGTGTACTTTCCCTGCACCACTTCCTCCTACCACACAACATATTTCCAAAATCAATATGATTTCGACTATGGCATATCAATCTTTAGAATCATCTGATACTTGGATCGTACCTAGTCCGTTAGAGTTCAATTCACTAGGTGATGCTATGCCACTTAGTCTAGCTGAGGCTTCATACGTTGCTATTCAATCTGCCTCTCCCTCCATGATGACCAACATCTGTTGGCACCTGACACTTATCTGATTCCATCTTGGTTGAACTCCTTGTCTTCTTCTTTTGACTACATTTTCCATATTTTTCCTTTAGATGAATCTGTTGTTCTAGAGTCTGTACTCAAGGATATGAAGTATAGAGTCTAGGCATCCAAAAAAAGGGGTGAATGATAGAAAATGGAAAGAACAACTCTCAGGGAAAGAATCTAAGGATGATTTCTAAGTTGTCTATGTCTAGCTTCCAATTGTTCCTGAATACTTATATCCCATTCAATGGTTGCCCATGAACGCTCGAGTTCTACCTGGGTGGTGGAATTTTTTAGTATGGTATCGAAAAGGTTTAAAGTGATACTATTTTAATCTGAGAGAAGGGGTTCAATGTTGGGTTTTCTTACAATGGGCATAGTCATGAAGGAACAATCGTGAATACACATCTTTATGTTCAAAACCTAGGATATCCGCGAATTGATCAAAAATGTTTATGTGTTCAACCGCAATGAGGTCTCCTTCCCCTGTGAACTTAGGTAGGTTTTTCATGTAGTTTTCAGGTAGGTCATGAAGAGGTACCGGGAGGACCAGAAGAGCATATCTGGAGGCTACTTTGGAAAAAATCCTAGGGGGTGGGGGTGGCCCTTGGCCCCCCACTCCTCCTCCTACAACATCCCCAGCTCCTCCTCCCCCCCCAGTAGCCCC
>CBVK0100097264.1:0-33478 GCA_900067695.1 Picea abies
GCTCTTCCGATCTCACTCTCGAATATTTGGATCTCTTGACTCTGTGCAACTCTGCAACAAAAATCCGTCAATCTCTCAACCTTATTTTATAAATTCTAAGGTCTCAACCAGCTTGTGCACACCTTTCACGGATTCTATGCTTGTCCTTACACTTCAGTCGAAATGAGAACAACAGTATCTCTCCTGAGCTTCCAGAGATGAACTTTTGAATTATGTCAATGCACTCCTTGCGAACAATTCACTTTACTCCTTGCAGGAACTTCTCTCACTCAGGAAGAGAAACAATTGAAACTCATTCTCTCTCTCTCAGTTTTCAAACATCCAACATGAAAACATACATTCACACATAGCATAATAACAAATGCATGACAGAGAGAAATAAAACAACCATAAGCATAGCATTCAGTATGTATACACAGAAAGCATTATCTCACCATGAGTCTGAGTCAAAGCTTCATTTATTAATTCATAACTTTTGTACATGGGTTCTTCTCTACAACTCTCTACTTCTTCTCTATGTTAATGTGCTTGATCCTACCATCTCTTCTTGATACAATGATAGAAAGATGAGGGTGTCTATAGTCGTTTTCCCTCCAGCTCCTAAAACTGTCTAATCTAGAATTTTTAAATCTACCTACTTTCATTAACTAGCATAAATGCCTCTACATCCTACAAATGAGAATGGATTGCTCAAGATCTGTTTACAATATGGAAGTATGCCTTCTTAACTATTTCATTAATGTCTGCGCATCCAAACTTTCAAAAACATTTCAAAACGTTTTTGACATGTGCCAAAATGTGATGGTGTTCATCCTAGCTATCTTCTGCCTCCATGCTTGCTTGCTGCTGATGATGATCCTACATCATTATACATTCACAAAGGTTCATGCCCACCCACTAATTGAGTATGTCCTATGACATCCATGATCAAATTCATCCTACCTCAAACTATTAACCAATAGAAATCCATACAACATATTTTCAAGTCGTAACTCTTGCAAAAGTAAAGAATTGTTACCTTTAATATTGAACGATGCTTATCGATAGGTAATCCATCATTATAGGATTAGATCATGGGATAAACATAAGAAATATATGATCAAATTATGCTCTGTAAAGAAGAAAGATATGATCATAATAAAGGATAGTAAGAAAAAAGGTAAAATGTTGATGGAATCTAAGAAAATAAATACAACATTAGAAAACTAAACTAAGAAAGCATTAAATTCATGACATAGTAGACTAGAAACTAAAATCAAAACAAGTAATAAAAATATTCTATTAAATCATGTTTTCCTGGTATATGTTTGAAAACAATCAAACATAAAATAAATGTGAATTCTATGCAAGCGAAAACTACTATCTTCCTACTTAACTACTCTAGCACACCAAGAAATCAAGTCATAGTGCCATTGTAACCCTTGAAGGAGATGGATACTCTCAAGAATATTCAAGTAAATGCGATTGATACCTTGTGAAATGTAGAATTAGAAATCATGTAACCATGTAGTATGTGCACAAGGAAATCAAAATTGAGTGCTTAACATCCCATGGGTTCATTCATATAAAGAATACTCCATAAATCCTTTGAAAACGACATACATGCTATTATCATAGCTTTTATAGTCAAATATGGGCTTAACAAGAAATTCAATCACTTGGACATGGTTTCTTTGAATCAACCTTATCTTTTTTCCAATGACAGTTTTTTTCCAGAAAATGAGTCAACCTTTCAAATATTTTGAAGAGTCATTTCCTCTAGCACAATCCATATTGAAGGGGGTTTTCTGAACTCCCTGTATTATTTAAAGGGTTCAATGGGATTTTCACAACATCATATTCAATCCTTTCTTTAGGAGGGGCCTCATCAAAGAGTACAATTTCAATATCTATAATTTTATCTTCTTCCTCTTGGCCATCATCATCCTTATGATAGGTGGGTAGTGTTTCCCATGAAACCATTACCACTAAAGGTTTGGAGGCTCCTCAAAAGAGTAAAAAATAATAACACAAGGAACTTTAGATTCATGTGACATGCCATTATCTAAGAGATAAAACTTTTATGAACCCATTAAACATTAATTCCTTGTTTTATGTATAAAAAATGATATGAAATTGTTTGTCACATTGCTCATCTTTCAATTGAATAAGGCAAACATCTTTCCAAACATATTCCACTACTATGGCACCAATTCCCTCTATGTTATCAATTATGTCATGTGAAAACACACTTTCAATAAAATATTCCATATTGGTTATTGAATCCAATGAATTGGATTTGTATTGAATGTTATTAGTAATATTCCATGATAGATACAAGGATGAACGATACACTTGTGAATCTTATTGAACTTGTTTATTTTATCCATATGACAAAAATATATATTTATCTATTTAAATTAGTCTACCCTACATGTACCACTCACAAATATCTTCTAGTGGAGGTATACTATATTATTAAAAATAATAATATGTCTATTGAAACCTCATATTAAATTCTTGAAAATATTCAATACCATCCTTGCAAATTTCATCCAATTCATGATAAATTTCATCCAATTGATCATTTCCATGGTTAACTTCAATAAATTTCTTGAAATATTTCCAAACATAAATTGATTGGATTGACAAAATTCTTTATTATTCCTAGATTCTTCCTTCCAAAGTGAAAGAAAATAACCTATACCCAACATCTTATTCAACAATGTTTAGTAGTTTAATTCTAATATACATGTCTAGATATGCTCTAATGTAGTTACATCACCTTCACAATTGAACTTTGGTAAGCAGATAATTTCCCTTTTCATAAGGCCATGCAATGGTCCTAGTAAACAAAAAAGATTTCTTTCCTACCATGCGGGAATTTGGATTGGAGCCATGAGTTGGTAGTGCATTCATGCAAATAATGGCTCCAAGAAGGCCTGCTTGATATATTCCCTCCTAGAACCAAAATTTTGACATGGGAAAATGATCCCTATAAACCTCATAGGATTACTAGAGGAAATTTCATAATTAGATATTCTTCCATTAAAAATGGCTATCCCTCCATTATGACCCAACTGTTGTATGTAGGGTATGATGTTTTGATATTCTCTCCAATATAAATAAAAAAATTAAAACTGCATAAATACAAATGAGTATGGAGTGTGTTGTTCCCTACTTAAGGCTTAGAAGTACAGTGTCTAGGCATCCAAAAGTGGGTAAAGGGTAGAGAAAAGAGAAACGTCAACCTTTGGCAAGGGAAACTAAGGAAGATTTTTGCATTGGCATTGTCTAGATTCCCACTATTCCTGGATGTTTATATCCTATTCAATTGCTGCCCATGAACGTTCGATCTCAACTCGGGTAGTGGTTGTTTTAATAATAGTATCGAAAAGGTTTAAGGTAATGTGTGTTTGATTTGATAATCTGGGTTGGATATTGGGCTGAGTTGGTACAGGGACAGTCATGGAGGAACAGTTAAATAAGAAAACTTCAAATGGAGAATTTAAGTGTTGTCTCAATTCGGTCGTATAAAAGAGAGTTTACGGTTTCAGGAATAAAAACGGGGTGCAAATCAAAGGCTCTTTCCTGTAACTGGGCTATATTTTAATAAAAATGTATGAGGTGGGAGAAGACATTTAGCTGTCTATCGAGTAAGGCTCCTATCAAGGGAGAATCTCATGTATAAACAGAAGAAGAAAAATGTAAGGAAATAACCCGATGAGACATAAAATATATATAGAATTCTGAAAGTGTTGACTGGTCATACACCTGTTGATAGCTGGTACAGAGGAAAAATAGTAAACAATATAGAAAACCAAAATTCATTCGCTATAGTAGAGGTTGTACTAAATTATAGCAAAGCATTCATCAGATAAGAATATGAAATGAAATGAAATATGAGATACAAGAAAACAAACTCATAACACAGTCGTGACAGAATTGAGAATCTTCAGATTTGCTTTGTATTAACTCTCAAAGTGTAAAAACTCTGTTACAATCGATACAAAAAGGTCCAACCTTGTTTCTTTCTTGCTATGGTGTATTTATAGAGTTCTACAATAAGACAGAATTTCAATCGTTGCAAAATTTTCAGTTATGATGGAGAGGAGAGAAATCGCTCCATTTCTTCTTCTCTGTCTTTACTTGGTGCCAGAAGCTTGTCCTCGTGTGTGCTTGGTATAGGTGACACATCTTTCGACCAACTGAGATATCATCCGTGACGGTTCTGCTTGACATTTGGCTTCAAAAGAGTAACAATCTCGAGCTAATTGCGGCAACCTGTCTTCCATCTGTCTGTCTATGATGTCGATAGCACATAATTGCACGCTTGGTTTAATCATACATTTGTCTATTTGGACTATGTCCTCCATAGTCACTTGGGAGATCTCGGCCGAATCTCTTTCCTCTTTTTCATTTAAATCGAGTGATATTTTTTCCATATTCATCTGAATCAATGTCTCGACATTACCTCCGCTATCAATGCCTAGTAGATTACCATCTATAGAGCTAAAGGCCTCTTCTAAGGATTTCGTTACCCTCTTGGCTTGAAGCTTCCCTTCCGAGATGTTGTGCTCCCATTATTTCAATAGAATGTTTCCTCTGGTCTGCTCCGAAATGGTAAACCTGGGAGTCCTTCCTGAATCCCTGTTGTTTGCGGCTATCACAACCTCTTGAAAGGTGATCCGTGCTACTCCAACTTCTCTTTCCCTAGCGGATAAATTCTCCAGAACTTGATTAACCATCAAATAGTTGTCCTGAATCACCTCTACCTTGGTGAGTAAATTTTGTTGGGCCACAAAGAATCTACTCTGAATCTCCATCACCTGGGATTGGAACATCTCGATATTTATCACTTTGCTCTCGGCGATTTCCACCCTAGCCTGTATCTATTCGATCAAATCCTTTTGCTGGCTTGCTTGCATCTGACCATCCTAAACCACCAGCTATGCTTGTTCGAGCTTAGTCTTGAGCAGCTCTATCTCACCTTTATTGTCCAAACTTGCTTTCTCTATACCTACACTCACTTGGTCTTTGGCAGTCTCCGCTGTTGTGGCTAGTCTAGCTTCTAGGGTCTTGATGAGGTGGTTTTTTCGTTTAAGCTAGTTTTTCAAAACCTCAACTGAAAATTGGTTCGATGTGGCATATGAACCTAATGACCCAGCTATTTCTGTTGCAAACTGTTCATTTTTCTTGTCCCTCCCATCAGTCATAACTTTTTATTTCTTGACTGTCGATTCTCCTTCCTGGTAGAATTCTCTCTTTACCACTGCCTTTCTCTTGTTATTGAAGAAGAACTCATTTGGAGGGAGCTCTTCCACCCTTATAGGCCTCAACTCTTCATTGAAGATCCACCTTGCGTCAATATTTCCCTGAGTTGACTACAAGGGAGTAACTGATGTGATAGGATCCCCGATTTGTTTCGCTGATTCTCCCAGAGTAGTAACCGGACTCTGCTTCTTCAGTGGGTCAGAATTCTTTATCTCTAGTTTCAGACTCTTAGTTTTCTCTCCCTCATCCTAGTGCTTTTCTTGATCAGGAGTCACATCCTTGGAGCCTTCAGTGTCTTTTTATTTCACCTCTGCTGTACTCGGACTCTCACCCCGTAATACTGTGGGAAGACAACTATGTCTATGTTCTTGGAATTTCAGAACATCGACCCTCTCTTCAGGTGCCAATGTTTGTATCCAAGCTAAAATCTTGGCATAAGATCGTGCACCTCAGAAAATGTCATCCGAGGGTGAATTTTCATGCTCAAATCTCTTGAGCCTGCAACTGGCCAAATGATTACTCACAACCCTTTGCGGATCGTGCTTCTTGTATTCAATAAGGACCAACTTTAGGTCTTCCAGGGTTGTTGCCTCAGCTTTAGCATGCCCAAAATCTAATAAATAATATGAATCTAAATGAACAAGAAAAGGTGGCCATGCCTTTTTTGAGTATCCCTTAAGCTCCTTGCTTATACCACTGATCATTGTTTGTCTAGCAACCTCACGACAAGGCAACTTGTCGGGAATGAACAATGGCAATGCATGCGGGGGAACAGAAGTCTTGAAAACTATGAGATATGAGAATTAAACTTCTACATACTAGTCATCTATGCTTCTTAAATTCGTCACTATACTATCTGAGATCCTGGGTGGCGGGTGGCCAAAAATAGTGACATGCAGCAGTACCATCACCCAGTTGAAGATTTCATATACGAAATCTGCTTCTTTGTTTTCCCGCAATTTCGCATGATAGACGTGGATGGGCTCATCCTCTGCTGGAGTCCAACTCCAGCTCATTAAGGGAAATGGTGTTAGAAAGCACAAGACATCCATAATGTATGCAGACATAAAAAATGAAGAAATTTTTCCTATCTCTTTCTGTGCCCGATACTCCGTAACCCGACTGGTCAAGATATCGGAAAAAATTTTTGCCCAGTCGAAGGAACAGCCTTTGGCGACTCAAAATATTAGAGGCACCCATTGAAGAAAGAAATGTGAGGTGTCCTCTCTCCCGTATAATTTTCATGTCATCATAGCTACATACTTGTACTGCAGTTCTAAGGAAGATATTGAATATATACCATGACTATCTACCCTAAACTTTGCAGGGTGCGAAACCCAATCTTTTATTAAGCTAGACATGGTTTTATCATACTGCACACATTCCTTCTGTTTGAAATCGTCCAAGAATTCGGCACCATATGTAAAGTCGGACACTGTGGGCAACTTATACATGGCTTGCAGATGTTTAGGCCTGAAAGTCCCGATGGTGACCTTCTGCTCATTCATGATGGTTCTAGTTGGTATGTCCACATGGTCTAATGCCCATCGGACCATATCATAATATGGCAGTAGTCATGGCATGGATACTACTTTATGCATTCACGATTGAATGACGATCATATACTTGGTGGTTATGTCGTCTTTTTCATTGTCACTGGAATCATCGGAATAATCCACTAATTCGGCCTGCAGAACATCAGAAACGAACGACTAGTTCGAGACTGATTTGACACTTCGAGGTGAAGTATTAGCGATGTTGTCCGAACCTTGTCCCGAAACCTCAACACTGTCTTTGGATGCTTTTCGCAGGGCCATGACTGGAGATCCTTATTTAGCTCTTCTGCGATAAAAATATGTATACATACAGAAGTTAGCTCGCTGAGAAAGTGTGCTCTACATAATATAGAAATTCATTTGTTATAATGAATAACAGTTCTATATATATTTGAAAACTCGTTACTTTTCAGAAGAGATATGTCAAATCATGTTTGGAAATAAATTTAGCCATAAAAACCCAATCTTTATATGTCGATTTGCCTTGTTTCTAATTAATGCCATAAATTTTGGCGGTTCAAAATGTCAGTTGGCGTAAGGAAGGATTTAGAATGCTTTGTAAACTGTGCAAGCACCAAAACACGGAAGATACTGATTTGGCTTAATTAATCCGTTTTTACCGAAGTTAATTAATCTTTCAGTACTCATTGTATCGGGAATTTTTTCTTTAACCCTTTGAACCTCTAACACCCGAGATTGCGATGATTAATTTAGGTTAATAAAAATGAAATTGTGATTAGGCACTTAATTAATTGAGTAATTATTTATATTCTCCATATCGCGACTCGGAGCTTCGAAGGTAAGTTTCCAGGAATTCTGCATGCTGAGCTGCGAAACCGCGAGATCGCTATAATATGTTTTAATTAAAAGGGAAGATAAACTTGGATTAAGTGTTTAATTAATTACATTCGTATCTTTATCGTGACTTCATGACTCAGGCTTAGACAGTGTAGTTTTTTAAAAGAGAACACGCCAAGTGGTGAATTGCCGACAGAGTTTAACCATGGCTAGTTTTTTCCTTTAATTTTGACATGGGTTACTAACATACGGACCTCATGGTTTTGGCTATCAGGGATACGATAATGAGAGTTTTGGATTTAGTGAACGCCGAGGCATGAAAAACTGATGATGTTCAATCGTGATTTAGGAAAACTTTACTCCCGTTACTAACCTGAGGTAAAATTTTAAAGCGATTTAGCTGTTTCGTTGCTCGGGACTTGTGAACTACGTGATCTATAGCATCCGACATGAGAAATCTCGAGGTAGAACAAAAGGGGGAAATTTTTTTGCCGAAAAGTAGAACTCACCTTGAGAGACAATAATCATTGTTGTTGTGTGATAAGACTTCAGAAATTTTGAAACCACAGATGGAAAATATGAAAACCATCTTTCGATTTCGAGCATTAAGACATGAAATTTGAGACGGGATAGAAAAAACAAAGGCGGCTCCAACATAGGCTCCAACTAGGGATCCCATTTTCTTGTAAGACAGGAAGAACAGTAGACCACATGCCAATAATGGGTAAATGGATTCAATAGATTCAATCAGGCGAAAAGCTTCCTAAGAACAGGGTATCAAAGGGGGAAAGAGACTTCGTTTTTTACCTTGAAAAGCTTTTCAAACTCAGATACTTTTTAAACTTAGTCGTAGTCCCTTTCACGACTTCCCCTTTCCTGTTACTAAATTCAGGTCTTCCTTAAGACAATCAAAATAGTTCTAGGAGACCCAACAGATCTTGTGGCTATCATCTTGCATCAAAAGAAGAAGATCGTATGTTTTTAATTAGGGAGTCTCGTCTGAACTTGGGATGTGGATCAAGTTTTTTAAAAATAATTGGTTACTAGAGTAGAGTGATATTCATGTATAACAGCCTTACAGATATCTCATATATTTCTTCACTACCAGCAAGCCTGTTCAGTACCCCAGTGAAGTTATCTGGCCCCTTTTACTGAATTTCCTTTCACCACTTCGGAATATATTTATGCATTTAAATGCTGAGATGAGGGCAATCATTTCTGAATTTCCTTTCATCATCTCTTGGACTAGATGGGGGCAATCATTTCTGAATTTCCTTTCACCACCTGTCTTATAATTTTCTTTTTAGACCGCAAAGATGGGGGCAATCATTTTGTATTAGGGCTGATATCTGTGTAATATTTTGCAGTATAGGTCTGTCAACTTACTTTGATTACCCAGTACCAACCTTCCCTTGACCTTCACAACACCTTTGTTCTCAGGGAAAAAAGGGAAAATAATTTTTTTAGGGCATTCTATTTGAGCAAGCTTCAATCCTCCGATATTGTTGAAAAACCTAGGAAAGTTAGGATCACTTTAAGCGTCCCTTCGTTTAGCAGGGGATTGAGGAGTTGTGAAGACCCACTTTCTTTCCACAATTTGCTTTGAGGCTCACGAGGTTGAAATGAAAACTCGTATCCCTTCTTATGTGAAATGGAAATATGCCAACCTTTTTAAAAGGTAAACCCAAAGATAGAAAAGGGTGACAGGTAGTGACTTACGGACTGAAAATACAGAGTTCAAAAAATTCAAAACTGACTCTTGTAGATCTTTTTCGGGGATACTTTACTTTGACTGACTGCTTTTAATTTGGGTGAATCATTTAATTTGCCTTAATTTTTTATAGACGATTAAACAAAGAAACAACTTTGTCATTTATCAGTTCAGCCGATATTGTTGTTTGGATGAGGTTACCTCGATTTTATTTAATAGTCCTTTAGAACATGTCCTTTAGGAAATCTCATCTATACCTTTTTGTTTAAATTTATTTACATAATATCAAATTTCTTGGGTATCACCTATTTAAGCCGATTTATTTCTGACACCAACTTTTAGTTTACTTCTCCTGCTTGTTTTGTGTGCAGCTGAAATCCTATAAGAGGCAGATACAAAGATTATCGGGGCTATCCAAAAGGTGTTGAAAGTTCATGAAAGAAAAAGAAAATCAAAAAGAAATGCGTAAAGGAAAAATATATATATATGTATACAAAGTATATGTATAAGTATACAATTTTTATTTTTTTTGGTGACTGTTACGTCATATAATGCTTCAGATAATTCCCATTAATAGGGGTGTTGAGGATTTCACCGTCTATATTTTCCAGTAGGAAAGAATTTTTTCCCTCCAGAGTCGAGACTCTGAATGGCCCATACCAGAGGTGGTCAAATTTACCATGTTTTGCTGCTTCTTCCTTTCTTGCATCCCACCTTAATACTAAATCACCTGGGAGGAAATCTTTGTCCTTTGATCTACGGTCGAATAATGCCTTCATGTCTTCTTAGTATTTCTGCAGCTTTTCATCTACTTCGACCCTATGTTGTTGAACCTCAATCAGCTGATTTATTATCCTGGTGACATGATTGGGTTCTTCATTTTGATATTTCCATAACTTCATCACTGGAAGCGCTAGGTTTATAGGTAGCACAACATCTGTCCCATATACCATCTGAAAAGGTGAAATGTTGATAGACCTTTTTGTGCTTATGCGATTCACCCACAATGCATATTTTAAGTGCACATGCCAAGACCTTTTTTTTTCATCCAATACTTTCTTGATTATATTTACTAGGCTCTTGTTAGATGATTCAGCCGATCCATTTCCCTGGGGGTAATACGCTGTGGACTGACCAAGAACGATATTGTACTTTTGATAGAAACTGTTCATAGCCATATATTTAAAGGCTTGGGCATTGTTTGTAACTATCTTTCGAGGGCAACCAAATCTAGACAAAATATTGTCTTCTAAGAAATCGATTACCACCGAGTCTATTGCCCTTTTTGTTGGAATGTCTTCCACCCATTTAGTAAAATAATCTGTTGCGGTTAAGATCCACTTGTGTTAAGCGCTGGAATGGGGATTAATATCACCTATGAAATCTAGACCCCATTGATAAAATGGGGCTTCGACTTTGACTGGAACTAAAGGAAGTGTCGGGAGCTTTTGTTTACCTGCAAATAGTTGACAAGGGTTGCAGGCTCAGACTTTTGCATTAACGTCCGAGAAAAGTTTTGGCCAGTAGTACCCAACCCTCAGAATATTGTAAGCTATAGCTCTCCAAACTTGATGCCCCCCATAGACTCCCTCATGGAATTCATCTATCACCCGCTGAGTTTCCGATTCGACTAAACAGACTAACAGGAAATCGAGTGGATCTTTCCAATATAGCTGACTTTTGGTGATACAATATTTAACTGCATGGAGTTTTAAAGTTTTGTCTTTTGATAGTGATAGCTCATTTGGGCATTTTAGAGTGAGCAAATATGACACTATGTCTCTATACCAGTCTGATGATATAAACTTCTCTTTGATATTGTTTGGACCTGTTTTCTCATTCAGCTCGTTTAGGTTCGTGTCTTCGTCGCCTTCCTGCAGGCAATTGATATCTAGGGCTCTGAAATTCGACTCAGGTAAGAGTTTGTCCAGGCCTTGCCCTTTTATCAATTTGGTTGGTTTGACTTCCAGATCAAATTCTTGGATTTTGGCGAGCCATCGCCCTCTTTTTCCATTGTTGTCTGGTTGTACCAAAATATCTTTCATAGAACTGGTAGGCATGTATGCAATTATCTTTGAGTGTAGTACATACGTTCTGAATGCCTTTAATGATTTTACCATGGCATACACTTGTTTTTCTATTATATCATACTTCAGTTCTGCGTCTCTAATGCTCTTGCTGAAAAATGCGATCGGTTGTTCGAAACCTTCTTCATTCTTTTGTAAGAGGACTGCGGCAATAGTGTGTTCGAAGGAAAATGAGAAAATAAGAAAATATTTTAGATAGTCGGGGATGGCTAACATAGGTGCCTCACTTATGAATTTCTTAATATGTGTGAACGATGCTTTGGCCTCAATTGTCCATTTTACTTCAGTGTCCTTTTTCAACATACCTGTGATCAGTTTTACAATCTCAACAAAATTCGGGATAAATCTTTGTAAAAAAATTATTTTACCCAAGAAAGATTGAATTTCTTTTACATTTCTGGGAATATTTATAGTATCTATCGCTTCAATCCTCTTAGGATCAATCCTGATTCCATCCCTAGATATGATATGACCCAAAATCTTACCGTCCCGCATGGCGAAATGTGATTTCTTTGGATTTAAAGATAGACCAAACCTGCGACATTTTTTGAAAGTCTGTTTAAGATGTATCAAGTGTTCTTCGTCGGTTTTAGAGAAAACCCTCAAATCGTCAAGATAAATGAATACGAACTTATCCCTTTCACCGATGAAAGCGATGTCCATAGTGCGCTAGAATGTGGCCCCTGCATTCATCAAACCAAAAGGCATTTTATCATACATGAACGTACCCCATGGTGTGGTGAAAGAGGTTTTTTCTCTATCTTGTTCATTCATGGCGATTTGATTATAACTAGAGAACCCATTAATCATAGACATTCAGTTGGCTCCAACTACCTTTTCTAGCACATGGTCCATTTTGGGCAATGGATAGTTTTCCTTAAGAGACAACTTATTCAGATTTCTAAAATCCACACACAGTCTGATTTCCCCATTCTTTTTCCTGACCGGGACTAGGTTTTCCACCTAGTCTGAATATCTCAGAGGTACTATTATTTTCACGTCTAAAAGTTTATTAACTTATTTTTCGATCACAGGTAACAAAATGGGGTTGATTTGTCTAATATTTTTCCTAAATGGTTTGACCCCAGGCTTTATAGGTATCTTGTGATCAATTATGGAAGTGTCGTATGTCTTTAACTCATCATAAGACCAAGAGAAAACATTCTTATACTGTATGAGTAGGTCTTTATACTTACTTTTTATTTCAAGAGGGAGGAACTTGGATATTTTTACCATCCTGGATTCTTCTTTGGTTCCTATATCACAGTCCTCCACTTCTTCTGGTTGGGGTTGTAAGGTGGATTTTATAGGTATGTCGTTTTGATAAAAAAAATTTTCTAAAGGAATCAATCCTTTCGGAATCTGGTTGTTTTTAAGGACCATCATATGATGATCCGTGATTTTTTCTCGGAAATCTTCAGGATCCTCCCCTTCTTGCATGATCCATATTGGGTCATTTTGATTTTCTTGGTCTGCATGAGTTTCGGAGAATTCACCCACTACTTCAAGAAATTTCTTAATTTGTTCGTCATCCTCAAAGACCTACCAGTGCTGGATATTGTCTGGTATAGATGGTCTGTGTCTGATTTCTATGTGATACTTCAATTTGAAAGTCATGGGAGGAGAGAAGGTTGAATTTTCTTTAGCCAATGCATCAACATGTAAATTCTCTATGCACGGGATGAAGTAGACATTTACAGATGAGAAAAAGTTTTCCATGAGATCCCAGGCACAATTCCTGTATGATCTTAATCTGGGTTGCTTGACTTGGTACTGTCAATTTATCTGTTTGAATATTGACTCTGAATCTCCGTATACCTCTAAGTTATTTATTTTTAACTTCTTGGCAGCCTCTAATCCTAAGAACAATTCTTTGTATTCACAAATGTTGTTAGTATAATCTATATCCCACTGCAATCTGTAAGAAAAAGGAAGAACAAACTTTCCTTTGGGAGCCACTAAAAGCACTCCTGCACCAGCCCCTTCACAAGATGAGGCACCATCAAAATAAATTTTCCAAACACCGGTGCTACACAGATCCTCTTTCATGTAACTTGACTCTTCCTGCTCTATATCGTTTTCCTCCAGACAACCATCTAAACCATCATCAAAAGACAAGATATAATTTCCTAAATCTTGATCCGTAATGTAAATAGAGAAATTGTTCGAGTTTTGAGGGTCGCTTACTGTATATGCTAATCTCGTTTCTCTGTAAAGTCGAGTAAATTGCCCACCAAACACAGGAATTGTGGCAAATGTCATATCCAATTGAAGAGAACCCCCCAACTTGGCTCCCCATGACCTAGACAACAGTAAGCCATACTTAGGGGGAATATCAACAATAACCACATCCATCAAGATACTCTTAACCGGGACCTGTGCCAGGGTAACTACTAAGTATTTTATCATTCCCATACACTTAACCTTTCTTGAGTCAAAAGAGTAAAGATCTCCATAAGGTCTAGTGATCTGGAGACCCAGTTTGTCCATAATAATCTTAGGCATAATTTTATGGGAGGCTCCAGAGTCTAACATGCAATTATGTAGAAATTGATCATATACATTTAAAGTGATATAAAAGGGAGCAATAGTGTCTTTGGACCCTTCAAAATGAGGACCAAAAGTGATGATAGGTTTTTCATCCTCTAGGTTTAAAACGTCAGACTGGCTTTCTAGCTCTGAGACACCCATCACTTTGGTAATTTGTTTCTGATAAACAGGGTTTTTTGCTAATTCAACCAGAGGGATTGGTATCTTAATTTTATTTATCTCGTTTTCAAAACTGAAAGCTCTGCTCACCTTGTCTGCTTCTTTAGTTGAGACTTTCAAATCCTTCCTTTCCAACTTATTCATCTAGACCACTTTATTACTCATGGTATTGGTTGAAGGCATAATTTTATTAGCCATTTTGGTTCCTTGTGCTTGGGTCTTAGACATTATCATTTCAGTTTCTTGTTGAGAGCCAAAAAGGTCAGTATGATCACTTTATTCACCCTTAATCGACGGTTGTTGAGTTTTTAGAGATTTCTCATAATCTTCTCTAGTCAGATACGGTTGTGTACAGTCATCACCAAAGTTCGTGACATCATTATCCAAATCTCCGAAATCTTGGAGATCGCTTGCTCCTATTAAATTTTCCCTCTTTAGGGGAGCTTGTATTTTTTGATCTTCGCTTTTTATCTGTCTTTGTTGGTTCGGGGGGTTGGGGTTCCTTTTGAAATCATTTTTGGGGAAAGAATCAGCTTTGTCCTGTTCAAGCTCCATTCTGGATATTTTATTAGATAGTTCTTTAATTACTTTGGCCATATCATCTACCCTGTCATGTGTGGATCTATTAGACCTTGACGGACCTTGTTGTTCTCTTAAGCGTTTAGTTTTTCAGTTTCCCGTTTCTACTTTAGATTTAATCTTACTAAAAGCCATCATATTAGACTCAATTTCTACAGCATCATCCTGCATTCTGTTTAGGGTGGCTCCCCTTCTTTCTCACAAAAGGAGTGCAAAATTCAGTTCGAAAGCCCCTGCAAAAGATACTTTGGCTACGAGTTGGGATGGTTTAACCTCGGCTGGGATTTTGTTATACAGTTTGTTGAATCTTTGAATAAACTCCATGACTGTTTATGAATTCATTTTTCTTAAAGACCCAAATTCAGTTAAATAATATAGGTGGTCTTTTCTCTTGCCCCATTGTCTGAGGAAAACATCTTCCGAGGCGTCATAAGACAAGATAGATGTTGTAGGTAGACTCCAAAACCAAGTTCGGACCTGGCCTTTGAAGGTTTGGACAAGAAGTATTGAATACACGTCCTCATGTTCAATACCTAGGATGTCTACGAATTGATCAAAGAAATTGATAATTTGGACTGCAGTCAGATCTCCTTCCCCAGTGAATTTAGGCAAATTTTTTATATAATTTTCGGGAAGGTCATGCAGAGGAACGAGCAACACCAAGGGAGCATATCTTGCTGCAACTTTCGCAAACACTCTGGGATGGGGGGAAAGCCCTTGGCCTCTAGCTCCTCCTATAGGAGCTCCTCTCCCTCCTCCTCCGATAAACCCTCCACCTCCTCCTCCAGCGGCTTCCATCGTTATTAGTGGAAATTCGTAAAGGGGGTTTCGGAAAATTAAAAGTGAATATTTATTTTCTTTGTGAAGAGGAAAATCAGGCAATGAAAGATAAGGAACATGAGGACTTGGTTCCTCATATTTGCAAGAGACAAAATCAGGAGAACCGACGGGTGTGGAAACCGAATGTGTAACACACTCTTCAGAATTAGGTGAGATCAGGAAATTTAACCGGAGGAAAGATGGTATGTCAACTGTCGATGAACCTTCAAGAGGGTCCTTTCCTTTGTGTACTAAGGGGATTGTCGAATGAATCTCACTCCTATCCTCGGAGTAGTTTGACGTCAAATATTTAGTGTCAAAGAGAGGACTGCGCGAAGTTGAGGGTTCAGAAGAACTCTTAGTCTTCAGTTGTGGGGGTTTCAGTTTGTAGATTACAGTGGTTGGCTTAAGAGAGCCTCTTGCTTTTAGAATCTCCTTGGGATCAGTAACGGGCATAATCTGCTTACCATCCAGGTTTTGTCTGGTATTCCTTCGACCAGATGCCAGTTTATTATTTGTGGAGTCGCCAAGTGAAAGATTAGGAAGCCTTAAAAAAGGTGTGTACTCTTTTTTCACTATCAAAGGCTAACACTTTCAACAAAACAAAATGTCATTTTCCCAAGGAAAACGATTTCGTAACTTCGGTCCCTGGCAACGGCGCCAGAAAGATGTTGTTCCAGAGTCTGTACTTAAGGCTTAGAAGTACAGTGTCTAGGCATCCAAAAGTGGGTAAAGGGTAGAGAAAAGACAAACGTCAACCTTCGAAAAGGGAAACTAAGGAAGATTTATGTGTTGGCGTTGTCTAGCTTCCCACTGTTCCTGGATGTTTATATCATGTTCAATCGCTGCCCATGAACGTTCGAGTTCAACCCGGGTAGTGGCTATTTTAAGAATAGTATCGAAAAGGTTTAAGGAAATGTGTGTTTGATTTGATAATCTGGGTTCGATATTGGGCTGAGTTGGTACAAGGACAGTCATGGAGGAACAGTTAAATAAGAAAACTTCAAAGGGAGAATTTAAGTGATGTCTCAATTCGGTCGTATAAAAGAGAGTTTACGGTTTCAGGAATAAAAACGGGGTGCAAATCAAAGGCTCTTTCCCATAACTAGGTTATATTTTAATAAAATCGTATGAGGTGGGAGAAAACATTTAGTTGTCTATCGAGTAAGGCTCCTATCAAGGGAGAATCTCACGTATAAACAGAAGAAGAAAAATGTAAGGAAATAACCTGATGAAGCATAAAATATATATAGAATTCTGAAAGTGTTGACTGGTCTTACACCTGCTGATAGTTGGTATAGAGGAAAAACAGTAAACAATATAGAAAACCAAAATTCATTCTCTATAGTAGAGGTTGTACTAAATTATAGTGAAGCATTCATCAGATAAGAATATGAAATGAAATGAAATATGAGATACAAGAAAACAAACTCATAACACAGTCGTGACGGAATTGAGAATCTTCAGATCTACTTTGTATTAACTCTCAAAGTGTAAAAACTCTATTACAATCGACACAAAAAGGTCCAGCCTTGTTTCTTTCTTTCTATGGTGTATTTATACAATTTTACAATAAGATAGAATCTCAATCGTTGCAAAATTTTCAGTTATGATAGGTAGGAGAGCAATCTCTCCATTTCTTCTTCTCTGTCTTTACTTGGTGCCAAAATCTTGTCCTCGTGCATGCTTGGTACAAGTGACACATCTTTCGACCAGCCGAGATATCAACCGTGATGGTTCTGCTTGAAAATTGGCTTCAAAAGAGTAACAATCTCAGGCTAATTGTGGCAACCTGTCTTCCATCTGTCTGTCTATGATGTCGATAGTGCATAATTGTGTGCTTTGTTTAATCATACATTTGTCTATTTGGACTATGTCCGCCATAGTCAATTGGGAGATCTTAGTCGAATCTCTTTCCTCTTTTTCATTTAAATCGAGTGATATTTTTTCCATATTCATTTGAATCAATGTCTCGGCATTACCTCCACTATCAATGCCTAGCAGATTACCATCTAAGAGCTAAAATCCTCTTCTAAGGATTTTTTTACCCTCTTGGCTTGCAGCTTTCCTTCTGAGATGTTGTGCTCCCATTCTTTCAATAGAATGTTTCTTCTGGTCTGCTCCGAAATGGTGAACCCAGGAGTACTTCCCGAATCCCTGTTGTTTGTGGCTATCACAGACTCTTGAAAGGTGACTTGTGCTAGTCCAGCTTCTCTTTCCTAGCTGATAAATTCTCCAGAACTTGATTAACCAACAAGCAGTTGTCCCGAATCACCTCTACCTTGGCGAGTAAATTTTGTTGGGCCGCAGAGACTCTGCTCTGAATCTCCATCGCCTGGGATTGGAACATCCCGATATTTATCACTTTGCTCTCAGCGATTTCCACCCTAGCCTTTAGCTGTTCGATCAAATCTTTTTGTTGGCTCACTTACATCTGGCCATATCGAACCACTAGCTATGCTTGTTCGAGCTTAGTCTTGAGCATCTTTATCTCACCTTTATTGGCCAACCTTTCTTTCTCTATACCTACACTTGCTTGGTCTTTGGCAGTATCCGCTGTTGTGGATAGTCTGGCTTCTACGGTCTTGATGAGGCAATTTTTTTGTTTAAGATGGTTTTTCAAAACCTCAACTGAAAATTGGTTTGCTGTGGCATATGCACCTAATATCCCAGCTATTTATGTTGTGAACTGTTCATTTTTCTTGTCCTTCCCATCAGTCATAACTTTGTATTTCTTGACTATCGATTCCCCTTCCTGGTAGAATTCTCTCTTTACCATTGCCTTTCTCCTCTTATCAAAGAAGAACTCATTTGGAGGGAGCTCTTCCACCCTTATAGGCCTCAACTCTTCATTGAAGATCCAACCTGCGTCAATATTTCCCTGAGTTAACTACAAGGGAGTAATTGATGTGATAGGATCCCTGATTTGTTTCGTTGATTGTCTCAGAGTAGTAACCAGACTCTGCTTCTTCTGTGGGTCAGGAGTCTTTATCTCTTCT
This sequence comes from Picea abies, assembly GCA_900067695.1. Taxonomy (NCBI): domain Eukaryota; kingdom Viridiplantae; phylum Streptophyta; class Pinopsida; order Pinales; family Pinaceae; genus Picea; species Picea abies. The sequence continues at coordinate 18,512 of CBVK0100097264.1, forward strand.
TTCAGACTCTTAGTTTTCTCTCCCTCATCCTAGTGTTTTTCCTGATCGGGAGTCGCATCCTTGGAGCCTTCGGCATCTTTTTGTTTCACCTCCACTGTACTTGGACTCTCACCTCATAATACTACGGGAAGACAAATACATATATGTTCTTGGAATATCAGAACATCGGCCCTCTCTTCAGGTGCCAATGTTTGTATCCGAGCTAAAATCTCGGCATAAGATCGTGCACCTCGGAAAATGTTATCCGAGAGAGAATTTTCATGCTCAAATCTCTTGAGCCCGCAACTGGCTAAATGATTACTCACGACCCTTTGCAGACCGTGCTTCTTGCATTAAATAAGGACCAACTTTAGGTCTTCCAGGGCTGTTGCCTCAGCATTAGCATGCCTGAAATCTAATAAAGAATATGAATCTAAATGAACAAGAAAAGGTGGCCATACCTTTTTTTAGTATCCCTTAAGCTCCTTGCTTATACCACCGATCACTGTTTGTCTAGCAACCTCACGACAAGCCATCTTGTCAGGAATGAACAATGGCAATGCATGTGGGGGAACAGAAGCCCCGAAAACTCTGAGATATGAGAATTCAGCTTCTACATACCAGTCAGCTATGCTACTCAAATTCATCACTATACTATCCGAGATCTTGGGTGGCGGGTGGCCATAAATAGTGACATGCAGCGGTACCATCACCCAGTTGAATATTTCATATACGAAATTTGTTGCTTTGTTTTCCCACAATTTTGCATGATAGACGTGGATGGGCTCATTCTCTGCTGGAGTCCAACTCCATCTCATTAAGGGAAATGGTGTTAGAAATCACACGGCATCCATAATGTATGCAGACATAAAAAATGAAGAAATTTTTCCACTCTCTTTCTGTGCCCGATACTCCGTAACCTGACTGGTCAAGCTATCGGACAACATTTTCACCCAGTCAAAGGAACAGTCTTCGGTGACTCGAAATATTAGAGGTACCCATTGAAGAAATAAATGTGAGGTGTCCTCTCTCCCGTATAATCTGCATGTCATCATAGATACATACTTGTACTATGGTTCTAAGGAAGCTATTGAATATATACCATGACTATCTTCCCTGAACTTCGCAGGGTGTGAAACCCAATATTTTATTAAGCTAGACATGGTTTTATCATACTGCACACATTCCTTTTGTTTGAACTCATTCAATAATTCAGCACCATATGTAAAGTCATATGATGTGGGCAACTTATACATGGCTTGTAGATGTTCAGGCCTAAAAGTCCTGATGGTGACCTTCTGCTCATTCATGATGGTTCTGGTTGGTATGTCCACATGGTATAATTCCCATCGGACCATATCATAATATGGTAGTAGTCGTGGCCTGGCTGCTACTTTATGCATTCTCGATTGAATGATGATCTTATACTTGGTGGTTGTGTCGTCTTTTTCATTGTCGCTGGAATCATCAGAATAATCCACTAATTCGACTTGCAGAACATCAGAAATGAACGACCAGTTTGGGACTGAGTCGACACTTCAAGGTGAAGTATCAACGGCGTTGTCTGAACCTTGTCCTGAAACCTCAACACCAGCTTTAGATGCTTTTCGTGGGGCCATGACTGGAGATCCTACTTTAGCTCTTCTGTGATAAAAATACGTATACACACAAAAGTTATCTTGTTGAGAAAGTGTGCTCTGTGTAATATATAAATGAATTTGTTATAATGAATAACAGTTCTATATATATTCGAAAACTCAGTACCTTTTAGAAGAGATCTGTCAAATCATGTTTGGAAATAAATTTAGCCATAAAAACCCAATCTTTATATGTCAATTCGCCTTGTTTCTAATTAATTCCATAAATTTTGGCAGTTTGAAATGTCAGTTGACATAAGGAAGGATTTAGAGTGCTTCATAAACTATGCAAGCATCAAAACACGGAAGATACTGATTTGGCTTAATTAATCTGGTTTTACCGAAGTTAATTAATCTTTCGGTACTCATTGTATCGGGAATTTTTTCTTTAACCCTTTGAACCTCTAACACCTGAGATTGCGATGATTGATTTCGGTTAATAAAAACGCAATTGTGATTATTCACTTAATTAATTGAGTAATTATTTATATTCGCTATATCGCGACTCGGAGCTTCGAAGGTAAGTTTCCGGGAATTCTACATGCCGAGCTACGAAACCGCGAGATCGCGATAATACGTTTTAATTAAAAGGGAAGATAAATTCGGATTAAGTGTTTAATTAATTACATTCATATATTTATCATGACTTCGCGACTCAGGCTTAGACAGTGTAGTTTTTTAAAAGAGAACAAGCCGAGTGGCGAATTGCCGACGAAACTTAACCATGACTAGTTTTTTCCTTTAACTTTGACATGGGTTACTAACATACGGACCTCATGGTTTTGGCTATCAGGGATACGATAATGAGAGTTTTGGATTTAGTGAATGTCGAGGCGTGAAAACCTGATGATGTTCAATTGTGATTTAGGAAAACTTTACTCCCATTACTGAACTGAGGTAAAATTTTAAAGCGATTTTGTTGTTTTGTTGCTCGGGACTTGTGAACTACATGATCTATAACATCCGACATGTGAAATCCCGAGGTAGAAAAAAAGGGGGGAAATTTTTTCCAAAAAGTAGAACTCACCTCGAGAGTACAATAATCATCATTGCTGCGTGATAAGACTTCAGAAATTTTGAAACCATGGACAGAAAATACGAAAACCATCTTTTGATTTCGAGCATTAAGACATGAAATTTGAGATGGGCTAGAAAAAACAAAGGCAGCTCCAACAAAGTGGATGAGGAGAATGAAATGCAACAAAATAAAGATGAAAAATGCAACTATCTAAATCCTAAATAGAGGAGAAGGATAAATTTTGTAGATGTAATTGATATTGGGGAGAATAAAACCCCATTGCCACCAGAAAATGAACCCAAACCCAACCCTCTCAACTCCCTCCTAAAGTGAAACAATTCAACTTCTAACAAAACTTCCCTATCACAAAAACTGTTAGTGACCAAGTTGAAATGAAATCTGATTAGGCATAATAATAGGAATAATATGTCATCAACTAATGCATATATATAATCAAACCAAGAAAAGTATCCAATCATCAAGAATTCCCATATTTCATATTATGCATGAAAAAGCATAAGATAAGTGAGAATAAACACCATAACATGAGAAGAGTCATGTTATCACACAATCTTGCACCTTAGCGCAAAGCCTTCACAAGGTACAAACATTATTGGAGAATTACAAGCATTACCAATGTCACATAGGAAACAACTTCCCTCATTTTAGTGAAGGATGGATCCAACATAAGGGAGGCTTCCCTAGTATCCTCTAGGGTTCCTAAGGCAAGACATATTTAATTCTAATGTATCCTATGTAGCTACCTAATTTACCACCAATTTATCATTAGATACAAGTTAAAGAATAGGTGGACACTTTAAGGTAAATTTTCATATTTAAGATATTCAATTCTAGGGATATTGTAGAGGGTTTATTACATTATTACTCGGTAAACAATGTCCCAAAATAGTACATATCTGAAAATAACCCTAGGATATCATAAAATTTTCAATAAAGATAAGTAAATTGTAGCGTAAAACAAGTTATAACAACAATACAATTCATCGCATTAAACATATTATAATCGAGTGAAATTTAGGTCTTAAACAAGGGGTAAAACTAGGGTTTCAAGTTGCTTGTTAATTCTGAAAATTTAAGAGCTTGTAATAGCCCAAAAACACTAGGATGTCCAGACCTAAAAGGATTCAATAAAAACCAGCTAGGTCAAGTTTCCAAGAAAAATTATTTTTAGGTCAAAAAATGTGGGGAAACCCTATATGTTTAGGGTTTTTTATGGATGAAAACTAAATGTAAGTTGTTAAAATCCTATATTTATCCTAAACATAAATAAAAAAATTTCAAATTTAGAATTTATGATTGACTAGATGGGAGAAGACTAGAACCTACTATTTTTGGGGGGCAATATGGGGTCAACTAAGGACTCCCTTGAGAGGATATAAGTATATCTAGGGTGATATCTAGGGTTTTCCATCACAAACCCTAGAAGATCCACCTAGTGCCTTACAAACTTTAATATAGTTCAAGGGAATATACTCCATTACTGATCTTCCAAGATTTATGAAGAAGGGACTTGTTCAAGAAATAAACCAAGAGAGTGCACCACCACCACTAGGGAAGTACAAATACACTTAAAATAATCCATAAACAACATACAATAGATCAAGTGAGACCACTTACTCAAGAAATTTGAAAATAAACCCTAGCCAAGAGCATCCATAAAATTTGAAATTAAATCCTCAAGACATAATCATCAAGAAATCACTATATTTATCCATCCATAGAAAATATAGAAGAGAAGAAGCAAACAAGTAATGTTCTCCACAAATTCTAGCAATGATTCATAAATGAGAAGTTCTTGTCTATTTATATGAAATATCTATCACCATTCTCATTAAAATAACAATATTTTCCTAGCATAATCCCTAAGAAAATATAAGAATACATGTATCTCTTTACAAACCCTAGAGATGAGGTCACAATACATTAAATGTCCATGATAAAATAGTGGATGGGTCAAAAATACCCCCAACAATTCTCCCAAGATGAATTAAAGTGCTCAAATGCTAAAATATCCACCATGAATGCATCCTCAAAGTCACACATGTGGCACGTGTGGTCTCCCAAGGTAGATGACTAACTTAAAATAATGTGAAGAGGCATGTGTAGGGGATCCAAAGTGAAACATTCCCTCCAATGGATGCAACATTTCATCCTCCAAGTGTAAATGTTGGATTACTCAGAGGGGGGGTGAATCAGTAATAGATATTTTTAATCCTTTTTAACCACAGTAAATAAGTATTGTTTATCTTTAAGATCAATATACCATTATCATTCAACAAGTGTAGAGTAAATAAACCATGAACAATGAGAAATTATACAAATACACATTGCACCTATATATTTATGTTGAAACCCAATGTGGGAGAAAACCATGGCATGATTTTTCTTATATGTCTTTAAGAATTAAATTCATTGGAAGCACCAACTTCCTTTGTTCTCCAGTTGCAGCTGGAAGGAGGCTATGAGCCCCTATATTTCCAAGCTACAAGCTGAGGGAAGCTCCAACTACCCAATTCTATGGATTCAACCATAAGGAGGACAAAACCCCCTATGTTCTTCGACTACAACCAGAAGGTGGCTACAACCACCTATTCTTTTCCTATCCTGTCACCCTGAAATATAAGTGTCAAATGATGAAACCACTGTCACACTATCACTATGAGATATACCACTATAAACATGTACCAAAGTATACCAACAACCTATAACCAACCTGCAACCAACATGTACCTTTACTCGACCTTTACCAACAAAAACGAACAGGTACACCACCTATATATACTACAACTCATGTATGTACATGCCCTATTGATACTGCAGCCTATGTATGTGCGTGGCCTGTCTATACTCCAACCTACTTACACCTTCATTAAGATAGGTTTTTTACCTTTTCTAAAAGTTAAAACACTTTGTTTCCTTTGTCACATCAACCTACAACCTGTCACTATGTCTTATCTGTAGTTGTGCTCTATGCATACATCATCTTATACATCCCTTAACCAAGTGCATCTATATCTCTCTAGTCATGTGTCATACATGTGTGTACAATCATGAAAAAGTGTAATAAGACTCACATGGACTAGACATCAAACCCTTATTGATATGTATACTTACACCATACAAACAAATTCACAACTAAAACCCTTAACCATGTACCAAGAAATACAACTATGTCTCAACACTTGAACCAACAAGATGAACCAATGAATAATACCAACATACCAGTGTTGTATTTATGTAGATCTAGCTCATACCATAAGTGCCATACAACCAACACCCTCTCTAGGTAAAATCATCAAAACCCCATAACCATTTCTCATGTAGACAACAAAATCTAACTACACATAGAAATAAGACATACATTTTGAACCTGTAGATAGATATGTTGTACATGATCACTGTAGACCTTCTTGGGAGATTGCTTTTAGACTCTAGAGACCTAGCATATTCATGTCCTCAAGTTTTCATGACTTTTCCCAACTGTATGTGCCCTGTTATACTGCCATCATGCATATGTACACTCCCTTCTCCATTGCATCCCACGTACACCTAAAAATCTAGGGTTTTTTCAGTATTTTATGCAATTTCAAAACTCTCTCTATCAACCCTTCATGCTACCTCATACTTCGTAAATTCAAATGTATCAATGAGTACCTTCAGTAAACCCTACACAATAATATATATTCAATGTGCTCAATAGGTGCTAATAGGAGAGCCTTTCTCTCTTATTTATACTTCCATGTAGCTTCCTCAAGGGGTTATCTTCTAACCAACTTAACCCAATTTCCTTATTTTAGGGATAACCCACTTCTAACCACTTGTCCACTCATAACCACTTTATCCACAAATAGTAAAATCTCCACTTCTAGCTGAAACTAATTTATTTTTAATTATTTTCTTATTGCAACAACTTAACCCATGATTAACTCCTAGTTTCACCCACCTGACTAGTCAACTTCTTCTAGGAGCTTCTAGAATAATTTAACTTCTTGGACCTTCTATAAAACTCATGAAGGTTCTCCAACTTCACAAGGCCATAACCGTGAGTATTTATGTGATGTTCCACATATCACTATAAATGGAATGATATGTACTAACCATCTAGAACAATCTTACCTGCAAATATATTAATCTTCATGCTATTATAAATCAAACAAACTAAATTCCATTAACCATACTATTGGGTCTACCAAAAGTTTCTACTGGACTTGCTTCAAGGGTTGACATCAATGAAAACCAACCTAATTAATCAACAATCTCCCCCTTTGGCATTGATGGAAACACTCTAATGAAACATTGAATTCATATCACTCATGCTCCCCTTGTGACCATCACTCCCCCTAGAAACATGCCTATGTGCTCTCTCTCCAAGAATCTAACTCTCTACCCTACATCTGATGAATCTCTCCCCATTTGACATCAATGGAAAAGGTAAATTCCCATTGGGGCTGCTCCCCCTAACTGAACTTTCCTTGGGGCTTCTCCCCTTGACTAAACTCTTCTTGAATTGTCTTCTTTATGGTGCTTACTCATGTAAATCTAAGACATATAATATAAGCATTCAAAATCATTCATTTTGGAGTATAAATTACTCCGAGTCTCCATCGAAGATACTCAAAGGCTTCCCTTGGAAGTTTTTTTGTAAATATATATGCAACCTATTATTTTGTTCCCACATATTAAACTCTAATGTTCTTCTCTACTACCTGTTCTCGTAGAAAGTGATACTTTATTGGAATGTTCTTTGTCTTGGAGTGCATCACTAGATACTTTGAGATACTGATGGCACTTTTATTATTACAATATATCGGAATGGGATCATCATACTCAACCTGTATATCTATCATAGTTTTTTTCATCAATAGAACCTATGTACATCATGTTTTTGTTGCAATATACTCTACTTCGGCTGTAGACAATGATACTAATGATTGTTTCTTTCTTATCCAAGATACCAAACACTCACCCAAGTAGAACATTTCTCCTCTTGTACTTCTTCGGTCATCAATGCAACCTACCCAATATGCATCTATGTAGGCAATAAGTGATATATCATTTATTTTTGGATACCATAATCCAAACTCTTTTGCACCCTTGATATATCTAAATATCCTCTTTAATGCTAGAAAATGTGATTCCTTGGGTGTTTCTTGAAATTGTGCCACCTTTCCAACTTCCTACATTACATCTGGTCTGGATGTTGTCACATAAAGTAATATTACAATCATTGACCTGTACTACCTATTTGTAGACTTTGAATCATCTTCTTTTCTTAACTTGCAACTGTTTTGAATAGGAGTATTGACTAGTTTGCAATCTTCCATTCTGAACCTCTTTAGCATTTCTCTGATATACTTTGTTTGAGAAATACAAATTCCTTAGTTTCTTTGACATATATGAAGTCCTATAAAGAAGTTTAGTTCTCCAAGTAATGACATTTCAAATTCATTATGCATATCCTTTGTAAATGTTTAGCTCAACCTGTCATCATCACTTCCAAAAATAATATTATCAACATAAACTTCAATTAATAAAATACTATGTCATTTTACCTTGATGTAGAGGTTGTTGTCTGCATTTCCATTTTTTAACCCTTTCTACTCTAGATATATATCCAATATAGAATACCATGATCTGGGGGCCTGTTTTAGACCATACAATACGTTCTTCAACCTGCACACATAATCTTCATTCTCTGACAACTCAAATCCTTCTAGTTGCTCAATGTAGACTTATTCTTCTAGTTCCCCATTCAAAAAGGTTGATTTCATGTCCATTTGATACACTTTAATATTCTTAGAGCATGCATAAGCTAGGATCAATCTGATTGCTTCCATTCTAGAAACTAGGGAAAATGTCTCTTCAAAATTGATATCTTCAACTTGTGCATATCCTTTATATACCAATCTATCTTTGTTCCTGGTAACATGTCCATCTTCATTCAATTTATTTCTGAACACCCACTTTGTGTCGATCACATTCTTGTACCTTGGTCTTGGAACTAATTCCCAAGTGTCATTTTTATCTATATGATCCAACTCTTCATCAATGGCCTTTATCTAGAATTCATCCTTCTTGGATTCTTCAAAACTGTTTGGTTAAACCGTGGATAAGGGTGCTAGGTGAACTTGTTCTAGTGAACAAATTCTTCTTCTAGTATCAACTCCTGCATCTTTGTTCTCGATAATCTCATCTGAGGGATGATCCTTTTGTATTCGTTTGCTAGGTGTATTTGGAGGTACTTGTTGTTCTTGCTCTTATAATTCTATCTGATCTTCTTCATCTTCCCCTTCTGCTACTTCTTCATCCTTTGCTTCTTCTTCGTAAACCTATTCCACTGAATCCTTTTCTTCTTCCTTTATTTTCCATCCACATGTCTCATAAACCATTACATTGATGATTTCCACAACTATGTTGAGCCTTAGATTGAAAAATTTGTATTATTTCCTTTTACTCAAGCACCCAAAAACTATGTCTTTGTCCACACAAGAATCAAACTTTCCCATTCTTCCATATTCTCTTTTGATGTAGCATTTGCTTCCAAAAACTTTGAAGTGCTTCACATTCACTAGTCTTCCTTTCCATAGCTCGTAGGGAGTTTTATCACTGTTGTTTCTGAGCATTAATCTATTTTGAATGTGAATTGTTGTATGCACTGCATGTGTCCAAAAGACATCTGTCAACTTAGAATCCATTATCATTGTTCGATCCATTTCATGTACTATCCTATTCTTCCTCTCGACAACTCCATTTTGTTGAGGTGTCCTAGAGATGGATAATTGTCTTTTTATTCTATGCTTGTTGCAGAAATCCATAAATTCCTTTGAAGTAAACTCTCCTCCATTATTAGGTCTCAAACATTTTATTTTTGAATCCATTTAATTTTCAACCATTTCCTTGTATACCTTAAAGTTTTCAAATGCTTCTAATTTCTTCCTAAGAAAACAAACTACAGTCATCCTTATATAATCATCAATGAATAACATAAAATATTTCTCACCTTTTAATCCCTTTGTTCTAGTTGGTCCAACTAGATTATTATGCACAATTTCCAATGGTCTTGTTGTGGAGTATTCCTTTGATTTGAACCTGGTATTTGTTTTCTTTCCTTATTGACAATGCTTGCATAATGTGTTGGTTGGATTCACGATCTGAGGAATTTCTCTAACTGCTTCATTTTTATTGACTTTGAAGAGGTTATAAAAGTTTATGTGACCCATTCTTCTATGACATAGCCAAACTTCATCTTGCTTTCCTAGAAAACACTTTCCATTTCCAATTTCACTTAATACATATATGTTCCTTCAATTTCTTACAGTTGTTGGAACCAATTTGCCTGAACCTTCTTTTCTTATCTCACACTTTCGTGAATCGAACATAAGTTTGTGACCTTGGTCATGCATTTGAATTACACTTATAATATTATGTTTCATATCTTCCACTAGTAAAATATTTTCTACCTTGGTATCCTTATTTCCAATTCTAACTGTACCCTTTCCAATGATTCTAGCTAAGTCGGCGTTTCCAAAGGAGATTGATCCATTTGTTTCCTTTATCAATGTCAGAAACTTGTCCTCATCACCTTTCATGTGCTTTGAGAAACCATTGCCAACATACCAACCCCATTTCTTGTGTTTATCTTGTAGAGCAAGTGTGCATTCTCCATCGTTATATTGATTTTTCTTTCTTATCCATATTCTTTGTTGACGTTCTTATCTGTGACTGTTGTTATTATGTTGTGATTCTCTAGGATGGATTGTCATTCTACATTCTTTGGTCATGTGTCTAAAGTTGTTTCACTTGGAGCATTCCACTTCAGTGATCAAGGATTCAAACCTGGTGTAGATTCTTCTATGTGTTTCACTAGACCTTCTTGGATAACCATTTTATGCATGAATTTCATAGTTGTTTTTGTTTCTTCTATTTTCTCTACAATTTGCAGCTTTATGTCCAAAGTTATTACATGAATAACATAAACCAAAGAAGATAGTTTCATACCTAGGGGTTGAATATATTCTAAAAGGACTTACTCTTCTAAACCCATATTCTTCTTGAAATTATTTTCGTTTTGACTGCTATAGATTCTGGAATCTTAATATTCTAGGTGGTGGAACATCTTTGTGATGAAACCTCTTGTTATCTTCCTTCTCAAGAGATCCTTTGAATCTCTTTGCATAGCTTCTTTATTTTGTTTCTTGATCTCTAGTTTTGGAGCTTGAGCCTCTTTTTTTCTAATTTTATCCTAACTCGGACTTGTCATGATGTGGCCTCTGACTATTGATGATGTTATCCAAAACCTTATATTTATTCTACATGTTTTTTTGTTGAAGGTGTTTTCTCAATGTGACAATCTATGCTTCCAAATTTCCAATGATTGTGTCTTTTTCTTCCAACTTTTCTTTGAGTGCTTCTTCGATTATTTTGTCTTCTTCAACTTGAATTTTTAAATTAGAGATCATCTACTTTGATTCTTCAAAGTTGGAATTTTTTGTTTCCTCTTTTCTTTTTAGTTCTAACTGTAGTGATTTGTTTTTCTTCTTTTCCCTTTTTATAACACCTATAGAACTCAACAATTCATCTATGTAGTCAACTTCTGCCTCTTCATATTCTTCTTCAGTGTATTATTTATTGGAGTCTTCTACTGCCATGAATAGAACTCTTTCTGTCTCACTTTCACTGACTTCATCTTTGTCTGATGAGGAGTTGTCTTCTTTGGTGGAAAAACTTTTCCTCAAGACTTTATTTTTGGTTCTTTTTCCTTTGTATATTTTTTTCTATTTGAATCATATTCTTCATTTATTTTCTTTTTCTTATGAGTACATTTGTTAGCAAATTAATGGAAGTTTACCAATACCATCACAATTAAAACAAATCAATGGAAGTTTACCTCTATATCTGTTGCCATGTCCCTTTTTCAGTCTCTTGACGAAGTTGGCTACTTCTTCATCGTCTTCTGAGATGTCACTATTGCTTCTATATTCTTTTTCCTTTTTCTTTCCCTTTTGCTTTGACTTCTTGGATGCTTTGAAGGATTCTTTTTTTGTAACTGGATTCTCTTGTTTGGTTCTCATTTCATAGGATGTGAAAACTCCATGTAGTTCATCCATGCTTATTGAATCCATATCTATTCTTTCTTCTAGTGTTGAGACCTTAGGATCAAATCTCATTGGAAGATATCTTAGTACCTTTTGAACAACTATAGATTCATCAACTTCTTCTCCCAATCCTCTGATTGCATTCACTATTTCATCAACTCATAATAAGTAAGTTGCAAAATTCTCATCTTCCTTCATCTTCAGCTGTTCAAATTGACCTCTGTATGTTTGAATCTTTGATGCCTTGAATTTTGCATCTCCTTCATAAATATTTGGAAGTTTGTCCTAAATCTCCTTTATGGAGATGCAATGCATAAATTTTCCATATACTGAATCACCAAGACCATTCAGAAGTGCATTTTTGGATTTTGAATTATTTAGATTGAGTTTCCTTTTGTTGTCATTTGTTGGTGGAACTGTTGGTTCTTTATATCCATCTACAATGGATTGAAAAGCCTCAAATCCTTTTTCTTGTACTTATGTTTTCATCCTTTTTCTCCAAAATGCATAGTTTTGTCCATCAAACTATGGTATTCCATTTGTATGCATATAGTTTCTCTCCATGATCTACCTTTTAGTGGTTAAACTGATTTCTGAAGGAGCTGTCTCTAATACCAATTGTTGGATTATTGAGAGGAGGGGGGGAATCAATAATAGATTATTTTAATCCTTTTTAACCATAGTAAATAAGTGGTGTTTATATTTATGATCAATATGCCATTATCGTTCAACAAGTGCAGAGTAAATAAACCATGAACAATGATCAATCATACACATACATAGTACACCAATATTTTTACATGGAAACCCAATGCGGGAGAAAACCATAGAATTCTTTTTCTTATATGTCTTTAAGAATTACATTAATTGGAAGCACCAACTTCCTTTGTTCTCCAACTGCAACTGGAAGGAGGATCTGACCCCCTATATTTTCAGGCTACAACCTAAGGGAATCTCTAACTCCCCAATTCTCTGGATAGAACCAGAAGGAGGCTACAACCCCCTATGTTCTCCAGCTACAACCACCTATCCTTTACCTATTCTGCCACCCCAAAATATAAGTGTCAAATTATGAAACCACTACCACACTGTCACTATGAGATATACCATTGTAAACCTGTACCAACCTATACCAACAACATGTAAACAACCTATGCCAACAACTTGTAACCAATATGTACCTGTACTCAGCCTTTATCTACAAAACCCAACAGGTACCTGACTTGTATATACTACAAATCACGTAGGTATGTGCCCTGTCTATACTGCAGCATGAGTATGTACGCATCCTATCTATACTACACCCTGCGTACACCTTCAATAAACTAGGGTTTTTACTTTTTCTGAAAATTCAAACACTTTGCTGACTCTATCACATCAACCTGCAAACTGTCATTGTGTCTTATCTATATTTGTGCTATGTGCATACATCATCTTATACATCCCTTAACCAAGTGCATATATGTCTCTCTACTCATGTTTCATACATGTGTTTACAATCATGAACAAGTGTAATAACCCTCAATTGGACTAGACATCAAACCCTTATTGATATGCAGCCTTACACCATATAAAAAAATTCAAAACCACTTCACAACCAAAACCCTTAACCATGTACCAAGAAATACAATTATGTCTCAACACTTGAACCAACAAGATGAACCAATGAATAATACCAAGATACCAGTGTTGTATTTTTGTAGATCTAGCTCATACCATAAGTTCCATAGAACCAACAGGCTCTCTAGGGAAAATCCTCAAACCCCCATAACCATTTCTCATGTAGACAACAAAATCCAACTACAAATAGAAATAAGACATACTTTTTGAACCTATAGATAGATCTGTTGTACCTGATCACTGTAGACCTACCTTGGAGCTTTATTTCAGATTCTAGAGACCTGGAATCTTCATCTCCTCAAATTTTCATGACTTTTCCCAACTGTATGTGCCCTGTTATACTACCAGCCCACATACACACGCACCCTTCTCTATTGCAACCTGCATACACCTCAAAAAATAGGGTTTTTCATTATTTTCTGCAATTCTGAAACTTTCACCGTCAACCCTTCATGCTACCTCAGACTTGTGTAACTTCATATGTATCAATGAGTAGCTGCAATAAACCTTATACAATAATAGATATTCAATGTGCTCAATATGTGCTAATAAGAGAGACTTTATCTCTTATTTATAGTTCCATGTAGCTTTCTCAAGGGGTTACCTTCTAACCAACATAACCAAATTTCCTTACTTTAGGGCTAACCCACTTCTAACCACTTGTCCACTCATAACCACTTTATCCACAAATAGTAAAATCTCCACTTCTAATTGCAACTAATTTATTTTTAATTATTTTCTTATTGCAACAAATTAACCCATGATTAACTCCTAGTTTCACCCACTTTGCTAGTCATCTTCTTGTAGGAGCTTCTAGAATAATTTAATTTATTGGACCTTCTAGCTAACTCATGAGGGTTATCCAACTTCACAAGGCCATAACTCTATAGTCGTGAGGAGTTATGTGATGTTCCACATATTACGGGAAATGGCATGACATGTACTAACCATATAGAATAGTATTACATGTAAATATATTAATATTCATTCCATTATACATCAAACAAACCGAATTCCCTTAACCATACTATTGGGGCTACGGAAATTTTCTATCGGACTTGCTTCAAGGGTTGACATCAATGAAAACCAACCCAATTAATCAATAGTAAAATCACCTTCAAAAGGTGAAACATCCCCTAAAAAATGTTCCACATCCTATCACAAGGTTCTATGCCATCTCAAAAGAATGATGTCCTCCATAATATATATAATGACCACCATCAAGTGTGTAATATGGTCTCCTAAAATTCCTCCAAAGCACCAAAGAACATATCTATGTCATCCATGCAAAGTAGATAATCCGAAGAGAGGCTCAAGGGACCCAATGTTTTAAGCCCTAAATAGTGGCACATTACCCCTTAATTGGGGCATATTAAATTAGTACTGTTACTTTATTTATGTCGTCTTTGGTCCATTATTTCTAATTGTACCTCATAGTATCCTATATATACCAAGGAGACATTTTCATTTGGAAACATCTTGTATTTGGAAATTTATGTGGTGTATAAGGAGGTTGCCCCCTCAAAGAGGCTTAATATATGAATTTCTCTCTTTTTCAAGGATTTGAGCACTTATTCTGAGGTTTTTCTATGTTATA
>CBVK0100097265.1:0-33471 GCA_900067695.1 Picea abies
GTAATTTACTATTTTTAGCAGTTTTTAACTTCCGGGGCCATTTTGAGGCCCTAAACGATGTTTTTTGAGAAAACGGGGAGCAACATGGATTGTAGATCGATTTTTCTCACCCAAAAGTTGTAGTTCTCGGATAGATATTTCCAACGAGCTATTGATCTCCCCAAACAGAGATCGTATGCAAAAGTTACGCCCCTGGGAAGTTGACGTATCAACTACCCCCATCGGGGCCCACAAACCTTTTTGATTTTCATCTTCCAGGGTTAGGGTTTTGAATTTTACTTATGTTAAAAAGGCCCTTAGAGCCTCATTGTAATAATCATCTTCTCACAGATGCGAGTAGCCGTCACATCTCTCCTCAGAGATAAGCTACCACCATTCTAGCGAGTATTTCGCTTTGTATTTTACAGTCTCTGTACATTTATTTCGTTAATAGAAATCGTGTATTACTGTATATCTGTGACTCTTGTTTTATTTCCACTATATCTCTATTATATTGTTGTCTCTCTTGCAATATCTCTAAATATTTATGTGTTATATCTCTGCTCTCATTTCGTGCCGAAAATAATTCGGATCAATCTAACCCAAGCCTTTGCAAGCATGGAGGGGGGCAGCCAAGGACCCTCTCCATCTTCGAACAACCCCGCATCCACGAATGTATATATGGTGAAGGGTGATGCTTTTATATCGACTAGAGCACATGACTATAGTCAACCAAGCATTTCTGAGAAGGGCAAAGAAGCCGAACTCCCATCTCTTCCTCTACATATTGAGAAGACATTGGGCGAAACAATGACACGCAACCCAAAAGGCGTGTTCAAAAAAGCTTCTCACAACCCAAATGCAAGGGATACCCAAAACTATTCTGTGGTGGAACATTTATCACAAATCCCTTGTGCGATGTCCTCTTTGGAGGTCCTCCAAAGCTGCCCTTCCCAGAGGAAAGCCTTGTTAACCACTTTAGGATCTACTGAGACTTGTAATCTAGGTACAATCATTCTGGATACAATTGACCTAAAACCTCGTCTACCTTACCACGTAGCGTTTCAGATAGTAGTGGCTTATCCCACGAAAATTTTTACTTGGAATATCTTCCGCACGGTGGTTGATGAGGGTGCCTCGACATGCGTTATGTCATTGGCATGTTGGAAGGTTGTTGGCCAGCCCGTTTTGTCTCTGTCACCTACTCTTCTTACTGCTTTCGATGGTCGTTCATTCCGACCACATGGTATCATTCCCTCTTTCCCAGTGCAGTTAGGAGGGAAGACCGTGTGTGTTGAAGTAGAGGTAGTCGATGCACCCCTCGACTATAACCTCTTGTTAGGGAGGAGTTGGACTTATGCCATGCAAGTTGTGGTTGCTACAGTTTTCCATGTCTTGTTGTTTCCACATGAGGGTTGGATTGCGACCATCGATCAATTTTCTTTCTCCAGACCTGACCCTTCATTGGGGGCATCCATGGTCCCGATGATTGATAATCCTCAACCAGGTGTGGTCAATTTAGGGGTTGGTTTGTGCCCATCTTTGATGGGTACCTTCGATTACCTGCCCCCTCAAGGCAATATCAAGTTTATATCCAGTCACCATAAGGTTGAGATTTTTCAAGTTTCGTCATTCCACATGACTTACTTCAATGATCCGTGGATATTTCGTTCCCCATTGACCAGGATGGCTGGGATAGGGCACCCGGGCATGTCCATGCCCTTGTCCGCAGCTAAAGTAGCGTACTCTTTAGTCCAACAAGCTTCAGCCAACACTGATCCAACTCCTGCACAAGAGTTCGATCCACTTCTAGAGCCTATTTGGGCTCAGGGTTCTCTTGCTGACAACAATTCATTAGACTTAGTCTTGCCCTCTAATGAAGTTATAATTGAAGCAATGACTAGTCCAGACAAACCCTGGGAAAATCTTCATCACAGATCATACTTCCTCCTAGAGTTAAGCCGAATCAAAGCCGAAGAATTCACCTTGACTATCATGGGAGATAGGTCTTGTCCTATTAATCCCTTAGTTACACATGAGGTTTATGCTGAGTGTAATATGGCAACTATCACTGAAACCTTACCGATCAATATCTCCCGAAACCCTGGCGTTGTGGAGAATGTTTTCGTCAGAGATGACTGCTCCCCTGAAGAGATTCAAATCTACACAGATCTTTTTAAATAATTCTGCGATGTTTTTTCCTGGTCTTATGAGGAAATGCCAAGCATCGATCCAAAAATAGTTGAACATGAAATCATAACATATCCAGACACCAAGCCTATCTGGAAGAAGCTTCGTCTAGTTAACCCCAAGAAAGCAACAACCATTAAGGTTCAGGTTGAGAAACTGCTAAAAGCCAGTTTTATCTATCCTATCCATTTGACCCAATGCGTATCAAATCCTGTGTCGATCATTAAAAAACAAGGCACGATTCATGTATGTACAGACTTCCATGATTTGAACAAGGCTTGTCCAAAAGATAATTTTCCCACACCATTCATCGACCAGATAATTGATAAATGTGAGGGTTGCGAGGCCTTCTCTTTCATGGATGGTATTTCGGGATATAATAAAATACAAATCAAACACGAAGACCAACACAAAACGACATTCATTTGTCCATGGGGTACATTCACGTATTATAAGATGCCCTTTGGTCTCAAAAATGCTGGAGCAACCTTTTAGCGGGCCATGGATTTTTCTTTCCATGACCTCAAGCATATAGTCGAGTCCTATTTAGATGATTTAGTGTAATGCCCTGTATTTTGACCTTAGGTAGTTAGAACATTGTTTTTTACTAATCTTGATAATTCAAAGTTTAGGATTTGTTTAGAGTCACTTAGACTTTGTTAGACATTGAGATGTGTACCTCTAGGCCTATTTGTATGTTACATGATATATTCTCATGAAAAATATAGTTATTTGATTTGTTAAACATGAAAATTAAAATGGGCAAGTTCGGTACATGTATACCAATTCAAGTTATGTTGTGAATGTATAATAGATGTAATGCATGATGTAAATAGGAATACATTTCTTAATTGAGCGTTGATGCAAATATGGATTCTTATATAAATTTATGATGTATCTGCATCAATATGTGTTATTGGTGAACTAACCTACAGGATGATGAGCTATGTGATAGCCAAATGACTATAGTATTGAGGTAACTGGGATGTCGTAGACATCAGGAAGATATTGTATGCTATAAGTTGTACTTACTCTTTAATTTATGATTCAAAATATTACTATGATCTATGGTAAGTGTGGTTTTGACAGGATGCACGACTTACCCAGAGTGGATGTTTGATGACGTGACTCCAAGAACAGTAGTTGCACAGTATGGCTCAATATAGGGTGTTGACCCTAGATCTGATTAGGAGGGGTGGAGGCATTTCCCACCGTGTATCCTCCGAAACCTGAAGTCCTGGGAGGACAGTGCTGGTTCACGCTCCCCAGACGTGTGATGAGGACTGTCAGTTGCCTTCTAGGGAAGCTTGGTCGAGATAGCGACACTTCCACTTACGGGTTCTATTTGGAGTTAGGTCAGTCTAGCTGACGCTCCAAGATAGTCTAGCATAGGAAAGGATAGGATGGAATATGGAAGTAGGTTAGGAAGGAAGGATGCTTCGATGTTAGATGAGAATACTGATTGGGGATTAAAGATGCCACTATTGTTTACTCACTTGTTTCCTACCATGTTTAAAACCCTCTTTGATTTCCTAATGGTATTTTAAGTGTGACAATGAGTTATTGATGAATTAGTATAATTTAGTTCGTTAAAGATTATTAAACAATGCATTACTTGATTTGTTGTCCTACATGTCTTAGTGATCATATAGGAACTATGCACTAGAAACAATGATTGTTTATCATTATTACATGCATGAGATATGTGTCCGCTAGCTACGCACACATATTCTACCCATGTACACTAGTATAAGTAATTAATGTATTAATTATTAAAGTAAGTTATTAACTATTTAATTGAATGTTTATTGAATATGTAAATTATATTGCATACAAATATCTAGAAGCATTAAATACTTCTTGACTTTTATAAATAGGGGGTTTGATGAATTAAATGAGAATGGTGGAGTGTTATGTACATTTTGGAGAAAGTTATCAAATAACATTTATTATCTAGCATGAGAATAAAGACTTTTTATTTTATTTATTGTTGTTTAATACAAGTCATTCATATTTAGTTTTATTTTAATATTTTCCCAAAATATCTACATAAGGGAGGTGGATGGGTAATGATGAGGTGGTTGAGGACACTTGGGGAAGTGTGTATGAAAACTTGATAAATAGGGAGAAGGATGGAGAGGTTTGGGCATGATGAGAGGTTGTGACATTCTTGGAAGAGATGATTCTTGTGATAGTTTCCTTTGAGCATTTGTGCTTTGTTGTTCTTGGGGTCACGGGCATGGAGGGCCAAGAAACCAAAAGGTTTCTTGGAGCTAGGAAGTCGGCTAGGCTCCTAGTTGGTAGGGAGGATTCCATTGTTTCACTCTGGGCAAGCGGGAAAAGAATGCTTGGAAGCGCCCAGGACTACAGTGCAACCGGTGAGCTTCGACAAGCTAAGGAGGAGGTATTTTTCAGTGATATTTTGTTATTGATGTTTTGAGTATACTTATGTTTTAAGTTCTTAAATCTTAAAGTTAGCCTACTACTTATTTCATCATGTTAATAGATTTATCATTGAGAAGATGTAGAAGAAATGTGCAAACAAAAATCAATGAAATGATGCTAAAACAAAATTGTTAATGTGTAAGTATTTAATAAATAGTTAATTGCTTAGCATATTGTACTTGGGTGCTACATTTAGCATCTCGATATCACAAGAGAACAGATCATCCCACACACTTCTGACTTATCTTTGAGTGTTGTCACTACTTTCGGATTCACTTGAATCCAAACAAGTGAAACTTTTTCGTAACATCAGGATGTTTGTTAGGTTTCATAGTATCAACAAGGATCATAGTCGATCCTCTCAAGGTTGGGGAAATAATTTAGTTGCCTCCCCCACACAAAATCCTTCAACTTCAGAGTCTACAGGGCAAGGCAAATTTTTTAAGACGTTTCATCACCAACTATGTTGAGATCACAAAGGGCTTTGTGCACTTACTGAAGAAAGACATTCCTTTTCATTGGGATGATGCCGCTCAACGCTCTTTCGATGCGTTGAAACATGCCCTCACGACTGCCCCTTTTCTTCAACCACCTAACTATAACAAAGATTTCTTATTATATCTAGCTGTAGTAGAGTCAACCATCGGCATGGTCTTAGTTCAGGAAGATGACTTGTTCTTAGAATATGTGATTTATTACCTGAGCCAAGGCCTTGTAGGCTCGGAAATCAATTATTCGCATATCAAAAAACTTGCATTAGCAGCAGTCCATGTTGTTCAATGGTTCCATCATTATGTTCTGTTTCGCAAGACCACCATCATTGTTTTCGTGAATCCATTTTAGTACATATTGACACGATAGGTAATAGGAAGAAATATCAGTATATGGATAGTCATTCTCTAGGATTTTGACTTAGATTTCATTTTAGCGAAATAAAAAAACTCATTGGTCTTCACAGAACTTATTTCGGAACTTCCGGTTGAGTCAGGTGATGTTGTTCCCGAAGAATCACCTATCAAAGGAGATATGTTTTTTATCACATCTTCGGATCCTTGGTACAGTGATATACTTATCTATCTCCAAAATTTGAAGTGCACCACCTCTTCTTCTCATGATGAGCGTCAATGTATATGCCATCAGGATAAGAATTATCTCATACTCGATGATACGTTATATCGATGAGGTGTAGAATGCATCCTACATCGATGTCTCACTCATGAAGAAGAAGTTATCATGCTTAACGATTTCCATACTAGAGCCTATGGTAGTCATTTATCTGGGTTGGAAACATGCCAAAAAATTTTACGAGTAGGTTACTTATGGCCGACACTAATCAAAGATTTTATCGAAACGGTCAAGAAGTGCCACCCGTGCCAGATCTTCTCGCAAAAGATGAGGGCACATCTTGCTCCCATGTTTCCTATCATCACAAATGGTTCTTTGACCAAGTGGGGGATTGATTACACTACATGCAACCCTCCTTCAGCAAGGGGGCATTGTTATATCATTATAGTTGTAGACTACCTCACGAAGTGGGTCAAAGCTATACCAATGTTTAAATATGATGGCGATATTTCAACTCTCTTTCTATTCAACCAGATAATAGCAAGGTTCGACATCCTGAGGGAGATTGTCACTGACCATGGCAGTCACTTTCAGAACCATATGATGACTGAGTTAACATCAAATCTTGGGTTACAGCAAGAACATTTGTCACCCTACTACCCCCAAGCAAATGGTCAGGTGGAATTTGTAAATAAATCTCTTAAGACCATCCTACAACGAATGATCAACTCAGCCAAGTCAAATTGGCATTTGATGTTATGCTCAGCATTATGGGCTTACCGAACATCTATTAAGACTACAACTGGTTTCTCACCTTTTCAACTCGTTTACGGGTTGGAAGCAGTCTTGCCTGTCGAATGTCAGATCCTGTCCCTAAAGTTGGCAGTACAATTATTGCCAGACACTTCTCCACTTGAAGAGAGGTTATTATACCTTGAGAAACTCAATGAGCAGTGTTGTGATGCATCCCTGGCCAATGAGGCTCACAAAAAAAAAGTCAAGTGTCAATATGATTGGTCCATTCTTACTCAGATTTTCTCTGAAGGCGACCTTGTCCTGGTCTATGACCAAGATAAGGATCCCCTAGGGACAGGAAAATTTCAAACCCATATGGTTCGGACCTTTCATCATAAAAGAGGTTCTAAAATAGGGAACTTATCATCTGGTTGACTTTGAAGGGAATGCTTTGGCACAACTTAGAAATGGGCTCTACCTCAAGAAGTATTACTCATAGGCAAGTCACCATGGGTAACTTTTTGTAACATATGTATAGTCTTTGTACTATTACTTTCTAGTTTCTTTTAGTATTATGGACATGTCATTTTTTATGTTATCTTTTGTCACTGTGGAGGATGTCAATTGAATCCAAGGTGTTCATTGGGTACGCAGACAGTGATAGCTGGCACACTCGGAGGCTTGCCTCCGCAGCTTGGGTAATGTTTACACCTCGAGGCAGTTATTATATTATGGAGGTATATGCTTAGGTGACACCACAAACAATGTCACCGAGTATAGTGCAGTTATTGATTTGCTTTGTGACACCCTGTCATTTGGTATCTCTCATCTTCGGGTCTATCTCGACGCTCAGCTAGTTGTGTCACAGTTAAATAGAGTCTACCGTGTTCATGATCTGACTTTACACCGACGATTCCTTAGGGTACGTCTCTTAGGGTACGTACTGATCAACAACGTTTTCCAAATGCCAAAACAATCAAACCCACATCCGTGGTGCCCCCACTACATGAGGCTGCATAGATGGTGGCAGATCCTCAATCTCTGTCATAGGGACCATGCGAGTGAGCAAAGTAAAGTTTCACTCGACTCGTCTCAACACCTTATCAGCCTCCTCGATTGGAAGCTCTCCTACTGTTGTTGGTCCCCGTGTGGAAGCAAGTGTGGACCCTGTATGAGGATGACGCTTGTTCCTTGCATAGTCCAAAGGTCACACTGGTCCCACATCTGGACACAAAAAACACATATTTGTCAAATACTCTAGTATAAAAAAAATTATATATAAGAAAAAAAACATAAAAATTACATATGTTTCACAAAAAAACAACAACAAAACAATGATGTAAACTCACCCATCTCTCCTTGCTCCTCACCAAGAGGTACTGGTATCTCAAGATCTCTCGATAAATCAATCCCAGCATAAGGTTAATCCTCTATGATTGGGATCTTTCACGGCAACCAAGATAAGAAATCATCTTCAAAGGACTCATTGGTCCTTCCACCACCCTGTCACGGAAGTAACATTGCCCATCTACAAACTACAGGAAGAGAGGCCTGATGTCCTCATACCACTACTCGAGGACTGAAGCTCAAAACTCTTTCAAATAATAAAGAGCATAGAATGGTACTGAACCCGAAGTTCCTTTGCGTCTGTGACCGACAATCTGTCAACTGCCTCTTCATACAATCTAGCAGTGTAGTGCTCCAGTCAAATATTTGTGCATTTAAGCACTGGACTGCACAGTTTATTTGTGCATGGGACACCTGATGTAGAGCTGCAGAACCAGTCATCCACCCAATAAGAAACACAATCGACTATAGTGATAAGTCATTAATCTTTCTTATGGGCACCTGTGAGCTCGATCGGTCTATACCAACCTCACGGTAAAGTCCTATCAATTCCGCTATGTTATGCGGTCCCGAGGAAAATGTTTGGAAGTTGACTAGTTCCCCTCTCTTAGAGAGGCCAGTCAAAAAGTATATGTCCTCTGTCGTGAGCACCAGTGACTACCCCTCTAACATAAAGGCCTCTGTATCAGGATGCCAATAATCAACCAAGGCGTTCAGTAGCCTAGGTTGTTCTCGCATAAAAGGACATAAAAAGAACTTGAGCAGCCCACATTGCATTAAGGAAACCATAGCATTGGGGTCTTCCCCGACCAACTCACTAACCTCCTCATGCTCTCTTTCCTTCTAGTGAACATACATCCTGCAAAACACCAAGTTTAGGACGGTTAAACCTTGTTTTTTAAAAAAATTCATTCAATAAGGGGGTCCACGCGGGTTGTAATGTTGACATTCGCATGTACATGCGTGCAGTTTTTACTCTGCCTGAATGTACATGCGGCCTGTCCTAAGACAACACATGTGGAGCTGGGGCCAACCTTTTGAAGGCCGATGCCCCCCCAAAACTTGAAACCCAAAGCATAAATAAAGATTCAAATTGAAAGAGGAGAGAGTTTATACTGACTTGGTCCAGATAGATGGTCATTTTGTCCACTGTAGCTCCTAGAATCACCACTTTTATCAAAGGGGGTCTTTTTCTCCAAAGCCAATTTCCAAATCAGCAATGGTGATAATGAGCTGCCAGCTTCTATTTATAGAATTTTTGGCCTCTTTTTGTCATTTTTTTGGCCCCCCTTATCATTTTCTTTAAACCAAAAACCATTTAGAGTGATTTAGGACTTGCATTGGAAGGGTATGATCCGGTATCGAGACACTTTTTTGGATTTTTGGGTAACTTTTGACAGTCCGTGGAAAAATATCAGATGATCAACTTGAGCATATAGGTTAGGTTTCTACCCTGACTTTTGTATCTCATTGTCTTTATCCCTTTTCCATAGGATCGATCCCATTAGGTTGGGACACAAAACCATCATTTCTACTTTATAAGTGTCATGCGTTGGTGGTAGAGCTTACCGAAACATGTATGCCCTAGGTAGATCTTGGTTGCATTATGATTTCCATCTTGTCTCTAATCACTATAGGCTCGAGAGTCATTTTTTTTCCTGATTACGATTTTGAGCCTCATTTTAATGATTCCTTTTCACTCTTGACCTCACCCTTGGGACACCCAAAAGATATAATGGGTCTCCTTTTAATCCCTTTTCAGACCCTCTAAACATGAAAATATTGTCGAGCGATCTTGTGGCCTTTCACACTTGTTAAACTGAAATTTGAAAGTCACGTCTGTCCTGTGGTAGTTTACCTCTTTTTTGGTCCAGACGGTCAACTGTATGAACACAGGTATACTCTAAGGAACTTCATTTATCTAGAAGAGTACTCTTAGGTATCATTTTATCCCTTTTTCGGGCCTGAGGGACTAAATTTATGAAAAAAGAACCCCCACGAAGTCCATAGTTAAGCTCTTTTCAAACTCCCTAAAATTGAAAAGATCGTCGAGTGACCTTATTCTTTCACACTCATTAAAATGGTCCAGAAGAACATTCCTGACGGAGTCCATAGTTAATCTTTTTTCAGACTTCTTAAAAACGAAAAAACGGTCGAGTGATCTTATCTTTATCACACTCATTAAAATGGTTTTGAATCAACATCTTTTCGGTGCTATTTTACCCCTTTTTCGAACCGACTAGACTACCTTTGAAAAAGGAACCCCAATGGAGTTTCCTTTTACGTTTTTTCAGACTCTCTAAAAATGAAAAAGCGTCGAGCTTAATTTCTCTGGGCTCATTAAACTTACATCAAAGAATGTTACCATTGTGTGTTTTGTTAATCATGTTTGCATACCTGCGTCTTTGGTCTAATGTCGACTCCATGTTGCTCTCAACTGAACCATCTGAAGCATACCTTATACACAAGCCTTGTAGAACTTTGTCTTTGCATCTTGACACCTTTGGCCCCTAGAGTATTTTTCCTGAGTGTCCTTACTCTGAAGATCAATCTTGTCCTTCTGCCTTGAACTTCTATGTTTGCAACACTCATTCCTCCTTTGTAACGTAACATTCTTTTATTCTTTTTCCAAAATTATTGAAAAAGACAAAATAATCAAATATACCCCAAAAAGAGGAAGCGAAAAGTATTTTCTTTATTGGCAGCATAATGAGTCGCCCTTGGATAAAGCACATCTATCTGTTTGTTCATCAAACTCTAGGATTTAATACAACCTTAGGAAGTTGTTTCTTGCTACATAGAGTTGTGTGCTCCTCTGTTTGGTTATTCTTCCAAACATATGGAGATTTTGCATTGCCTCCTACCTCGTGAACTTATGTTAATACCATGTTGCTTGAGTCTCATCATTTGTCATGCTATTGTCTAAGGGAAGTTTTTACCAAGCCTGAGTCAGCCCCTCTGTAGTTTTTCTCTTACCCTCATGCCTGGCCATCCTGAACATTCAATCAAGTCTTTCTTCGAAATCAATGAAGCTTTCAGTATGATCATCAAGATTCTCTAGTCCATGACCAATGAGCTGTTGAAGACCTCTGGGTAGTGAAGTTGTACACTCATATTACACTCCTACCTGAGTTTTGAAGATTTTGAAGTTGTTTCTTGAGCTTTGAAGACCTCATCCCCAGCCATCAGGCCTTATCAGCTTCTACGAAAATGGATACTCTACATGTATATCTTTTTGATTTTGAGATGTAGCTCCGTTGTGTATTTCTCGCGGCTAAACTTTATATAGTTATATGACATGGATTGGTAGCCATGATTTTATTTTATCTTGAGCATGGGTATGCCTACCTTGGTGAGACAATTGTTATTTTTGCAGATGACACCTCTCAGTTTCTGGTCCCTGGACTCACTTGTTCAACACATTAGTGAATATTGTTAATGTATTTCAGCTATCAGATGCTCTTTTGGCCTCATACATTAGGGGGCATATGTTATAACCCTAATTTTTACCAGACATGCTTACCTGACATTAGGCCATCTCAGATTCCTTATTTTCCAAATCACTGTTGAACAACTCTTCTTAAAAACACCTTTTATAAAGGCCCATGCACCCTGCTCCATTACTACATGTGTGTACACGCTAGCTGACCCAAAAAAACCCGCATGTACCTACAAAAGCATGAAAAAAGGAAAGTTGTTGATGGAACACAGCTTTGGGTGAGTTAACTAAAACTTTTGACCATGCATGGCCGAGGGTTCGACCAAATACCTAGCTTATTCTAGCTTATAAAAGAAGGGTTAGGGGTCCCATTTGGAAGAGGAGAATCATAGTAAGGAAACTATACCCGATTGCACATTCCCTTTGTCCCAAACCTTTAGCCATCCTTGTGCAAAGATAAATATAGAGCAAATAAGTTGGAGGACAGTTGAAGAGGAGCCCAAGACCAGGTTTGTGGAGCAATGGCTGACTTCATCATTGTAAGTTGATTTGTTGAAGTTAATAATAAAGAAGTAATTTTCCCATCTCACCATATGAGGTTTTCATGGTTTATTGCATACTTGTTTATTGAATCTCTAATCCATTAATATATATATCAAATGCATGTGGATTTTTTTGTTTGTCTCGTGTGAAGGAAGGTCAGCCTTGGGAGGAGAGCTGCAGTCAAAGAGCGATCAAGCATGAAGACAGATCGATATCAAACACCCGAAATAAGGTATGCTCACTTGATCTTCTTAACTACGTATTTGCTTAAGAATAATGGGGATTAGGTCTGGGACGACAATAGAAAGTAGGAATCGTTAGGTATTTTCTACATGCATAATTAAACCCTAAGTGCTAGTCCGTAGGGGGATTTCCCACTCACAACAAATTTTCAAATGACAACCCTTTAAATATATAAACTTGTTCATCAAATGCTTGATTGGTTAAGAACAACGAGTTGAGTATCAATTTCAAGTCTTGGACCTCATTGGTACATCCATCTATATCTATATCAACTAGCTTCTTGAATAATTCCTCTCTTCTAGTTATGACCTAGTTGCATGCTTGAACAATATCATTCAGGTTTTTTACCTTTTCCTTCCATCATGCATTCAATTGTTTTATTCGGTTCAGAGAAGGGAGATTCTCCTCTCTTATTCTCAATTATATCATATTAGTAACTTTAACACCAAATGGTACAACCGCATTGAGGTAGAAACCTTCCTCATTTTTCAAATATTCTTGCAGATACTCATGAAAAGCATGTTCTCTTGTTCCAAAAGAGACCATGCCCTTTGACATCTCCCAAGCCTCTGTTATTAATTCCATTCTTTTCTTGATATTGTTTGCCACATAGCTTAAGGATGATGTGAGAAGGATTTCCAATCCTTTTAAGTTTGTTGTAGGTGTGGTAGGCCTGATCATTGCTAAGGACTAGCAAGTACTAGAAGGGGCATTAAAGCTTCCTCCAATTCTTTGATTGGCTCCTTTAACCTAACATTCTCTGCTTCAAGGTCTCCAATAGAATTGTCTATATCATCTCTAGTTTCTCGGTGTATCTGGGAAATTTTGGAAGGTTGCATGTTCTGTAGGTTAATCTCCTAATGATATGTCCCCTTCTTATTCTTTACATATATTTTCTCAATAATTAAATTTTTGGATTCACTTTCAAAAACAACACTCTGAAATGAAAAAGACTCTTCTTCATCAAAGGTCTTGGTCTCAATTATTTCCATCTGAGGATTCTGATGATCTATGTTCTCTAGTTGTTTGACGTTGGGGAACACTTTCTCAATCTCAATTTTGAGTTCCATATCCTCGAGGGAGAGGTCATGGATATCATCTTCTCCTGAAGGTCCCTCCTCTTCTTTCTCAATGTTTTTTATTTTCTTCCTCAAGGTAAGTTTATGAGAAATTTAAATTTTACTAGAAGGAGGGTTCTTATCTCCTCCTCTACCTGAAGAAATGTGGGTGACTTTCTAACTTGGGTAGGTTGTTGGAGCATTGCTCCGAGATGTTGTACTCTTTGGCGTGACAGTCGAGGATTGGGCACTTTTCTCACATGGACCTTTTCCTCTCTACTTGTATGACTCATTGGTGTTGAGTATTGTCTCCAGGTCATCGGTGTGATGAGTGGGAGTGCCTAAGGCATTGTGTCCATATTCGTTCATAATAGTGTTAATGAAAGAATTATTGAAACCAACAACCAATATATGTTCTACAAAAATACCACTAGGTTCGAATCCTTTTAATTTTTTAGTATATTTTAAATTGAGGCTGTGGAAGTGGCCCGTGAATTCATCAATCTTGTTCATATTTATGAATATGAAAACCCCGAATTTCCAAGGCAGGGGTATTAATTTATTTTTTCTCTTTTCATGGAAAAAATGCAACCAATAGGTGTACTCCTTTTCTATTTCAACAACAAACATTTTTCATATATCTCATGTGGAAGGAAGGAAGGATTTTATTTAGATCCAAAATTCCTTATAATGTTATAATTTTCTATTTGTTGTAGTGTCCCCTTCCTATACATGAACTTACTTGCCTAGTCAGACATCCAGGGAGCATTCTTTCCAAACAACAATTATTTAAAAACTAAGACAAAATCATTAAAGAATCCATAAAAATTTTGGGAGGCCTTGTGCCTCCACAATGTTTGATACCAGAAGGTTACTGGGTCGAATTCACAATTTACCTTCTTGCACATAGATAATATTGGGAACTGACAACAATTTTCTATTTTGAAAACCAAATAAGATGACATAAAGAATTTATTCTCTTTCTTGTATTGCACCAATTGGTAAGAGATTTCAATGGAAATCAACTTACCCCAATCAAATATGGCCCATTATTTGACCGTAAAATATAGAATGTAAAGAATCATCTAGGAGATGTTTGTCATGGTTTCCTATCTTGTTATCCTCATAAAAAGAGATGAAATTTCCCAGAAGGGATTTTTAAATGAGCCAACCTGTAATCTTGTGATGTCCTTGAGGATGGCCATTGGGTTCTCTAGGAATTCAGGTAAGAGGTCCAGTCCATTGCCATGATGTTTTAAGAACTCCCTACAATATTCACCTTTGATGGTGAGTGTTGGCTCGGGAAGCCTCAACATATTATAGAAAAACTGAGGTGACAGAGAGACAGGGGAATGATCCCGTAACTAGATGATCCATTGGATTGGAATGTATCTCTTAGCACACCAGCTGACCAAATCCTTACAACAACAAAAAATTCAGGACATACCCTACACGCGCAATTCCATATGTCCATATTATTTCCTTCTGGGAAGAAGGGGATGAATAATAGGAATATCCCCTTGACCACTGAAAAATTTGATCCTCGCATCCGAAAATATTCAGTGTATCTCCACAGAACTATTGTCAAGTTTCTTCCATAAGTCGACGAGAACATTTCCTTGCTCCAAATTATGTTAGGAATGAACATTGGAGGGAGATGATATAATCCTCCGTAAATCTCGTTTTAATGTGTTTTAATGACCATCCTTTCGAACATGTATGGTAAGTTATTAGCATTAAAATCATAGTAAATGTGCATTGGGAAGGGAATGAGGGTGGCAAGGAAGGACGGAGGAAATATGTGACTTGAGATTTGTGTGAATCCAGGAACCCGCGAACCTGAGAACCTGCAATGATATGAGGCGCAAAATTGGATAAGTGTGGGACGGTGCAGTGGTCAGATGGATTCATGTAGACAGAATGACATTTAGGTAGTTCAGGGAGTTCGGGGATCGAAATGTAGATTGTGAAACTCTTTGGTGCAATTTGTCTATCATGAAACACGGGAACATGAAAGCTCGATATTGTCAATCGGGGAACTTGGGATCATAGAATCGGCTATGTATGGAACAACATAGCAGTCAATCAGACTCGTGATGTGAAGTTGTAGATGGAGGTGATAAATTGTAAGTTTGTCAACATGGGAACCCATGGTATAAAATGTGACTAAGTGTTAGAAATAGAAAGAGATAGTAAGAGGGAAAAAATAAAACGGAAAAATATCTAAGTGTAGAAGGGGGAAAAGAAATGGAGAAAAAAATTCGAGAGAATAGAAAAGGGGAGGGAATTTTTCAGAAGTGGGAAATGACCTCAACAATAGGCTCTAGTTGTGGGATGATGAACCTCTATGGGTTTTCAATAATGTTGAATCTCTCATGACCGGGTTCTTTCGTTGATTGAGTTATGGAGTCAAATTAAGAATATACAAACTAGAAATAAAATTATGTACAATGAGAATGAAAGGTTCTAGGCGAAGAAACCTTTCAAATGTTTCCCATTGATAGGAAATATTAACCTTTTTCCTTTCATGTCTTAGAGAATATATGAGTTGAAGCCCAATATCTTTTCGACAACATGGGGTCTGATCTAGAGTGCAGTACTAGTTCTCCCTTATGAAATTTCTTCATATTTGTCCTTTGATCAAAATATTTTGTGACTATCTACTACCTCTAAGAAGTCTGATTCTGGAATTTTCTTCGTTCCTCCTCCCTCTTTAGCAATTGATTGATCCTTTTCTAGGTAAGTGAAGTGTGTTTTGTATCTTCAATATTAACCCCGAATATGAATCCGTTAAGCTCAAGGTTAATTGGAAGTTTTTCCTTTTTCCCATAAACCAATAGATACAAAGTCATCCCGGTACTATCTTTTGAGGTTGTCCTTCTTGCCCAGAATGCTTCTGTCTACTTCAGGTGTTATTTTCGCTGGTTTCCATCAACAGTTTTCTTCAATATCTACATAAGTGTTTTGTTCATGGATTTGGAAAGGCAATTTCCTTGTGGATAATAATTCGAAGACTAACCCATAATGATCCCATATTGTCCACAAAACTCCATGAATTTTGAACCAATGAAGATCAAACTGTTGTCTATGATAAATTTATCAGGGACGCCAAACCTCAACAGAATGTTGTCTTTGAGGAATCCAATCAATTCTTCAATGTCGATCTTCTTCAACGCCGCCACTTCTGGTCATTTTGTCAAATAATAGGTAGTTGTTAGAATGCACATGTTCCCTATGCTATATTTCGGATTAATCGGCCCAACGAAATCAATTCCCCATTGGGAAAATGGTTGTTCCACCACAATTGGATGTAGAGGAATCAAACCTTTCTTTATTTTTTCTAAGAAATGATGGCATGACAAACATCTCCTTATTGCAGTGTATGAGTCCCTGAATATTGATGATGAGTAGAATCTTTCTCTAATTATTTTGTGAGCAGATGTAGCGGGTGCAAAGTTTCCACCTCATATTCCCTCATAAAATTCTTTGATTAGTGTTGGATATTGATTCTCATCAATGCATCTCAATAGTATACCATCAGAATTTCTATGAAAAGTATATCAGCAATCAATACATATTGCTTCACATTCATATTGAGTTTCATTCGCTCCTTGGAACTCATCGTAACAACGAATTGTTTGGATCTTAAATAGAATACAATATATCTATACCATTCTAAATAAACTAATGGTTCCTTGATTGAGATTGAAATCATCCCATCGAATGAGTCCCCATTTTCCATAATCTTGCATAATCCTTGTCCTTTTATTGCCTTCAATGGTTTGATATTGATACCATACTCTTGAATTTTTGCTAACTAGTTGGACCATTTTCCTTCCCTCAACTGTTGATTTAGGAGCATCTTGACGAGGGACGAGGGGACGTAGGAAATAATATGAGATTTTAGTATATAAGTATGAAAGTGTGACACATCTTTTACGAGAGACAAAGTATGTTTCTTGAGTTCTGAATACCTCAACTCATAGTCATGTAGAGTTTTTCTCATAAAACTTATGGGGAGATCTTCTCCATTGCTATTTTTTTGAGTGAGTATGGATGCAACAAATGCCTCTATATCAAATGAATAGATAATAAAATCCTTTTGAAAATGTGGAATAATGATGATGGGAGTGGTGGTGATGGCCCCCTTGATCTTGTTGAATTCTTCATGAGTATCTATTGTCCACTCGAACCTATGCTCCTTTTACAACAACAAATTGATGGTGTTATCACTGAAAAATCATCCGTAACATTTCACACAAATGGTTAAGTAAAAAATCAATGCCAACAATAATTAGTGCACCTACAACACTAAAATTCATCCATAAAGAAAAAAACTATGTAATTGGGGTAAAAAATCAAAGTGCGCAAAATCACCAAAAGGAGCACATGCACAATGCACAGAGTGTGTAGGCTAGCATAGGCCTCAGCATGCACTATGTGCAAAATTTGCAGCAGTGTACGAGATAAGACACACACCTATAGGATTGATGCATTTATGGATATTGTCAGCCTCTCAACCACTTTTGGTCTGACCCGCAACATGATTTGACACTCATATATGAGTGAAATCTAGCTTGTGGGTTGGTCAAGGGCTACATGGTGCCCTAAAAGGCCCTTTGTTTACACTATGAACCAATTGCATTTTTCCATGTATGCATGCTAAAAATAAGAGCCATGGGTGTGATAAGAAGCCAATATCTTCAAGGTATTGTTATGCTACAATAATTCTTCCTTGGGAATCCTCTTTTCTCTTAGAAGCCTTCAAGCACCATTGCAATAGACCATTTCACTCACCTCTTGAGGGAATGTGCATTGTTTTTCTTCACCATTTTTCATTTCTTCCATTTTATGAAGAGCTCTCAATTAGGGAACTCAAGATCCCTCCCAAGGAGGAAGAGGGGACTCATAAGTCCCTAACTTTCTCTAAAGTGGTTTTCCTACTAATCTATTGATCCATTGGTAGCGTTATGTTGGTCATTGTTTGATTTTCATGGTTCTAAGTTTCTCAAGCTTTATAAAATTTATTTCATATTTGTTTTATTCTTGTTTCTTTGTTCTCATATGTGTTTGGCTTATCTAACCCACTCACAAACTTTTGTCTTGTCTAGCAAGCTCATCTAGTCATGCAAGTGTTTTTGTTTCTCTCACCGAAGTGACAAAACCAAAACAACATATTCGCGACCATATTGTGGATCGATATCAAATTCCTCCCTATTTGAGCCTCGAGAGAACTTCATTTTGATTGTTTTGTCTTGTAGGTACCCAAACCATCCTAGCCCAACCTACCAAAGTCAAAAAAGAGTTGAGGAAGGAGTATTTAAGTTGGAAATTTCTCCCTCGATGCGTGACAAGAAGTGTGCATATTTTCCTTCCCGCATACGTGCACTGTGTGCGAAACATGCCTCTATACTCTGCACATTCTACATGTTTTGTGCCCTCTACACACCTGTCAGAACTATAACCTGCACATAAGTCCATTTTTTCGAAATTGTAAGGGTTTTTATGCATGGTTTGAGGGCCCCTAGCCTTCAGATTTTTATTTTTCTTCACTTTGTAAGGAAACTACACTCCACTTAGAGTCCTTTACCATATGAAAGGTTAGCTAACATAGGAAATTAGGGTATAAAAATAAATTATAATTCTCCTCTATTTTTTTTGTTTCCACATGGATGACTCATTTGGCTTGTAAAATTTTAATTTGAAGTTATTGCTTTCATAAACAATCACTTAAAGTGGGACTATAAACCAATTTTGATCCCCAAGTATGCTCTTCCCTCGCACCCTAGTGTGATATTTGGAATCAAAAGGAGATTGAGAGGAAGTTTCATATCCCTTAACAAAAATCTTTAGTAGAGGAAAAATCCCCCCTAGGGATCCTCTTTAGTTTTTTAAATCATCTTAAAAGTTTTGTAAGGGCCCATACATGCCCACATGTTGCAAACTTAGTATAGTTTCTAAATGATTTTTTATTTTACATCGCAATCCAGGGAAGTTTAAAGATCAAAGTAGTGGGCCCATACATGCCCACATGTCTACAAATCTAGGATAGTTTCAAAGTTTTCTTAGTATAGACAACATTTAGGGAGTTTAAAGGATTTGTAAGGACCCATATATCCACATTTCTAGTTATTTAGGGCTTAAAATATTCTGCAAGGTTGTACCAAAGACACATAGTAAGATAGGTAAAGAATATTTTTAAGGACCACAGGAAGTACACATGTTGCAATATCACACTTAACTTATTAAAATCTTTGCACACTTGTCACTTTCTTGCACACAAAGCCACTCCTTACACACACAATTTCTATTATAATAGTGGAGGTCGAAGTAGGATTTCTCCAAAGGAATTTTAAAAGATTTGACTACTTCTTTGGAAATTATCCACACCCATTTAATTCAAATGATATTGGTCCACACCCCCAATATCTCATCCCACCACATCTAAAATTTTCTAATAATGCACTAAATTTTCCTCCACAGGAGGTGCCAAAAGAAATTTTTAGACTAGGTAGGATCTCAGGGATAGGCATCCAAATAACCCCCTATTATTAGGTTCTCACATTTTAAAACAATAGAGGTTGAGAAATAGGGAACTTTAAAATCCTCCAAGTCAAGTGTTCCTACACCATAAGGCAGGGAGATGCCGATAAAGGGTCGAAGGCTGAGGTTTGATTGTTTTGTGCATCCCTCCTTGAGTCACCCAACTCTTGTAAGGGCATCCAACCCATGACCCATTTATGAGGATAAAAATCTAAATGTCGCACTTTGATCGAGGTACCTAGTGGCCAAAACTTACGACATCTACCCAGGTGGAGATTATGGGCTGCAGTCACACCTTGATCAGATTTTGTGTGGCTATTGGGAAATGCACCAGCTCTTTCAAGATACGCACCCTCTACTCCTAATTATAACTTATTACTTAAACCTTCACTATTTCCTCTTCTGGTGGCTTTAGACCTCACTGTTGAGTGTTATTGGAAGGCCCAGTGTTACTTTGAGAGGAAGGACGATAGGTATTTTAGGACATGAGCACTTATTTTTTTCCCCCCACGCAGACAAAATCCACCTATCCACATGCTTGTTTATTTACAGTTGATTTATGTATGATGTTCATTTGATTACATGCAATTGTGAGTTATTCTATTTTGTGAAGGTCCAACATATACAAATCTCTTGTTCATTTATTTCTCTCTTATCACCATTTTCACACATTCACTTTTCTAGTGAGAAACCATAGGGGAACCACAAAATATTCATCGTTCCAGAAACTTGCAATATCTCCCTCCTATTCTAGGAGGAGTCCCTAGTCTTTCCAACTCACTGGATCAGCCATCTCACACCCCCATGAGTGATACTATTTTTGGATCAACTTTACTTGGTTCCACTTTTCTTAGGTCAAATTCCCAGGGTCGTCCATCCACTAGTTCTCCTTCATAAGCAGGTGGGGGTCAATCTTCTTTTCAACGAAGAAGTACAATGCCACCAAATCCCTCTCAAGGTACAAGTCCATTACCTAAAAACACGATGGCTGGAACTAATCCTCCACCAAATATCCCTATTCCATACTTGGCATTCCTCAACATTCCTGATTTTACCAAACTCACAAATGATCCCATTTTACATGATCCCACATAGCCTAATATGCCTACCAAACTACCTTTATATATTATGAAATTTGAAGAAAAAATAGGGGAAGATCTTGCCAACCATGTTATGACATTTCACTTATGGGTCTATTCAAACAACATCATGGATGATTCCATATGATTGATTTTATTTCAAATAATTCTCATAGGCCCATCATCCAAATTGTATGTGGACAAAAAATCAGGGCCCCATGTGACCTTTGAATAATTGGCCAAGCCCTTTTTGTCATTTTTTAAACTACCAGTTCATCATGATACTAGCTTGGAACTTCTCTCTAAGTTCAAACAAACCATTTTTATCTATATATATGACCACATCCATGAATGGAGTCGATGACGTAACTTGTGTAATGAATAAACCACCAAAGAACAACATCTTGATTGGTTTCTCAAATCCCTACTCCTTGTTATTGCCAAGGCCCTCGTCCCTGTTATTTCCAAGGATGTATCATCGACTTTTCCTCGATCAGAAGAGGAGAACATCAACAAGGCCCAAAAGTTTGACCTAATATATTCTCAATTAGGTTACTTATACACAGTATTTCATGATGCACCCAGACCCATACCAGTTGACCAGGAAAAACCTAGGATGTCCCACACTGCAGATGGGTTGACTAGTTCTATAACCCATCTCAACCCTTACGACCACCCGTCACCTACTTATGGTGCACATCCATATCCACAATCATATGGAGGGACGTATTATTACCCTCCTCCCACTCACCAACAATCATATCCTATTTCTAACCGTAAAACAATGTAATCTTATCAGGCTCCCTAAAGCAACCACATTTATTTCTACTCCACCAAGTACATCCACTACTACTACGAAGTCCTCAACCACATGCAATAAAGGGTTACAAACCAAATTCACTTGTGCCATATGTTTATAATATGGCCATTACGCTCATCATTTCCCAAATCTACCTCAATGTCACCAAACATTAGCCACAGTACGCCACACATCTCGGCCAGAGCCCAAATATCAGTCACCCCCCACAAAGGCTCACATTACTAACATTCATTATGTTTCGTTGTCATTCCCCGAGAAAATGAGGTGCCATCCACAATATCATAACATTTTCTTTATTTCCATGAAACCATCATACCATGTACACAGTATCCCTTCTAGGTCTTCTCCCAAGGACAATAACACTTCCCCATTGAAAATTCCCCCTGTCACCCCCCAAGATCCCTTGTATTCTCGCATTTTCCACTACGATGAAGATATCTAGGAGGAAATCACTATTCCCGATTTCCCATGGAATGCACTCCATAATTGAGTATTTTTCCTCTAGCAAGAGGTATTTCACCCTCCTAACCTCATGTACAGACCTTCGTATAGTCCCTAGCTAACCTCCCTCAAAATCATACAATGTGGTCCGATAAGGTCACTAACCTATCTCTCACAGCTCTTAGATCGGTATCCTCACACTCTCGCAATCTCAAAAACTCCTCGCAACTATCTCTTCCACTCAAAAATAGTGATAGGTACAAATGAGGTGGCATTGTGGGCCCACCATCCATATATAAACCCTTTTTCCCAGCTTCCATACTCTGTTACAGGAGCCCAGAGCCTCTATTTTCCAATCCATTCTCAACCATGGGATCTTGGTCCCTTCATATACACATTCACATCCCCCGAGTCATCATCTACACTTGGCCCCAAAGGAGCATTTTTCTCACGTCATGTCCAGGTATGCATGCTCATGTTCAATTTTATCAAATAGTTTTTATATGTTCTTTATCATCCGATATTGTTCACATTGGGTATTTGGTTTTTATGTGTGCAATTACTTGTTCCACAATATTACAACCCCTTCAGGTATATGTTCGACACTAGAATGTAATTACTCCCTCTATAAATCAATTGCATATCCTAGTCATATCATCTGACATTTACCTTTATGGTCCTTACATCCGGCTCCACAGTACCTTTACCTCTACCGCATTTGGGTACTATCACTAGGTAGCACTCTCCCCCACATGAGTTGTCCCATTCATAGTACACCTTGGGAAATTGACACTCATGCTGATTTCACCCCCTAGGGATGGGAGTCCTGATAGTCTTATTCACTTCTAAGAATGAACCCCATACTTCTTCTCATAATATTTCTAGCTTTCCCAATGGACTCCTAGGTCATATCATCTCGGTTCTATTGACTGCATATCCGCAATATCATTATCCCTCCATCTCATCCACCATCATTTTTCCCATCTGTAGATCTTCCTCCATTCATTTACCTAATACAAAAACCTACCCATGGGTCCCCCACCCTCCACCAATCTACTTTCACAAACTTGCGCCCTAACAGGCCAAGCCATCTTTCACTGGGGCACCCATTTCTGTATCTGTATACTCAACCCAATTTATTCTTTATTTCTTTGGTAATTGTAAAAAGCCTTTGTTTCCAACATATACTTATCTTTTTTTTTCGTCACCCTTGATGGCCTTCT
Organism: Picea abies; assembly: GCA_900067695.1. Lineage (NCBI taxonomy): Eukaryota > Viridiplantae > Streptophyta > Pinopsida > Pinales > Pinaceae > Picea > Picea abies. The sequence continues at coordinate 23,151 of CBVK0100097265.1, forward strand.
TTTTTCCCGGCAAAGCAACCCATGTCTCCCTTGGTTGGGGAATCCACTCTCTATTCATACCAAAATCGTTCATGAACCCCGAGTATACCAATTCCATATACCCATGATCTCTGAGTTTTTCCACTTTGTTATCCTCTAGCATAGTTTAACCCCATATCTAGTCGTCCCCTTGACACTAGATCCAATTTTACGGTTGTTTCCAATGATCCTTCAAAATTCCCCAACCAAGGGTAGTCTTGAGTCTCCCATAATATTGACTTCGTTCATGTTACCCATCAGTACATAATATCATCTCAGTGGATTTAATGAAGCCCTTTATTTCTTGGGGTCATGTCTCCCTTCCTGTTGACATCAACACAGTTTCCAGAAGGGTGGCAGTATCTTGACTCTCATTACCTTTACAATGAGGAGTCTCAGACAACACAAAGAGAATCATCATTTCTCTTTGATCTCATTGACCTCCATAACATTTGACTTAAAAAAATTCTCATGTTACGATAGGTCTTACTATGCAACTATTGCAGTTATTTCATACCACCTGAAGACCTCTAAATTTGTTATACCATCAATTCCTACGAGTCATTGACAATTCTTACAATCATCCTTGCCTCACTTCAGAGTCCATTCACCATTCAGAACTGTCATCTATCGTTATCAACCACCCCCGAGGGCACTTTAGTTATCTACATCAACATACATCTTCAGTTACAGTCTCACATTTTGATTTCATGACATGAGCATGGGTCATGCCCACCTTGTATTTACACATATTTTCATTTTTCTCCCTGGAGAAAGGTTTGGGTCCCACAACTTTCCCTCTCCCTCTGGTGGATCGCTCTTACAATTCCTCTCTTCACTCTTCATTACAATGGCACTCTCATAAAAAGAAACATTAATGTATTTCGGCTATATGTATGCTCCTAACCTCACACATCAGGGGGCATCTATTATCATTGAAAAATAATTCACAACATTGCACACAAATGGTTAAAGAAAACATCAATTCCAACAACAATTAGTCCACTTACATCAGTGAAATTCATCCAAATGGAAAAAAACTATATAATTGGGGTAAAAAACTAGAGTGTGCAAAATCACCAAAAGGAGTGTGCGTACAATGCATAGAGTGCGCGGGACAACACATGCCTCAACACGCACTTTGTGAAAAATGTACAATTGTGTACGCGATAAGATGCACACTTGTATGAATGACGCATTTATGGATCTTGTCATCCCCTTAACCACTTCTAGTTTGACCTCCAACACGATTTGACACTCATATCTGACCAAAATCTAGCTTGGGGGATGGTCAAGAGCTAAAGGGTCACCTAAAAGGCCCCTTGTTCACATGATGAACCAATTACATTTTACCATGTATGAATGCTATAAATAATAGACATGGGTGTGCTAATAAACCAACATCTTTAACGTATTGTTATGCTACAAGAATTCTTCCTTGGGAATCCTCTTTTCTCTTTGAATCTTTCAAGCACCATTGCAATAGGCCATTCCACTCACCTCTTGAGGGAATAGGCATTTTTTTTCTTCACCATTTGACATTTCTTCCATTGTATGAAGAGATCTCAATTAGGGAACTTAATATCCCTCCCAAGGAGAAAGAGGGGACTCATAAGTCCCTGACTTTATCTACAATGTTTTTCCTACTAATCTATTGATCCATTGATAGCATTATGTTGGTCATTGTTTGATTTTCATTGTTCTAAGTTTCTCAAGATTTCTAACATTTATTTATTAGTTGTTTTAGTCTTTTTTCTTTGTTTTCATATGTGTTTTTCTTATACAACCCACTCACAAAAAAAATTCTTGTCTAGCAGGCTCATATAGACATGCAAGTGTTGTTGTTTTGCTCACCCAAGTGACAAAACCAACACAACAGATGGGTTTTACAATGCTTGCATAATCAAGAAAAAATATTTGAACACAATTAATTTTCCCACAGAATGACTGGAATCCCTTCTCAGATGTCAGGGAGTTGAGTTCATTAATCTCTTTAACTCTTTCCAGGTCAATGTAAATCCCTTCTTTGCATATGATTTGGCCACACAACTTGCCTTGAGTTGCAACAAACAAGAATTTCTTTGGGTTGAGAGAGATGTCAAATGATATACATCTTTCAAATAATTTTCTTAAATGATGGATGTGATCCTCCCTTTTACTTGATTGCACTGCCAATTCATCTTGGTAGTCTTCCATGAAATTTTCTATTAGTCTGTTGAACACATGATCCATGGCTCTTTGTAACATAGCTACAACATTATTCAAACCAAAGGTCAATCTAACGTATTCATATATTTCCCATGGTGTGATAAATGTTGTTTTTTCTCTATCCTCCTCAACCACTAAAACTTAATTATATCCATAGAAACCATCCAACATAGACATGCATGTCAGTCCTGTAATTTGTTGTAGCAGAAACCCCATGTTGGGTAGAAAAAAATTGTGTTTTATGCTCGCTTTGTTAAGATCTTTGAAGTCAACACAAATTCATATTTCCCCAATTTTCTTCCTAAAAACCACTAGATTTGAAAGCCAGACTAAATGTCTGATGGGATAGATTATCCCTTCTTTCTTCAAATTTTCCAACTCAATTTTTACCAAAGGCTTCATCTTCGAATTCATCATTCTTTTTTTTTGGTTTGGCTTCTTCCCTCAAAGGAATGATATGTTGGAATATTTTTTTTTCATAAGCCTTTAAGTCATCATAGTTCCAAGAAAACACATCAATATATCCTTGAATAAGGAAACATATTGATCAAATTCTTTGGGGGTGAAATCGACTCCCAAATTGACATATTTCAGGGACTAGTTCATTCCAATATTGACTTTTCTTGTCTCTTGTGCCTTTCGAACTGAAACTTCTTCAAAAATATTCTTGGCATGATCATATTTTGTGAACAAAGATTTGACTTGTATGCATACTTTGGTGACAACAATCTCTTTATCATCTTCTTCTTCATTATCATTTAATAAAAAATTCTCCAATTGTTCATCATTGTCAACACTTGCAAGTACTCAATATTATTGGGCGCAGATGGCCTAAAGTCCCTTTCCACCTGGAAATATGTTTTCCTCAGAATATCATCTGTATTTGATAATGAAGCTGCCAAATCTAGTGAATAATTCGTATGGTTCTTATCCATTGGAATGAAAGAAATATTGAAAGAGATGGAAGATTCCATCAGTTCGTTAACTCTTTTTAAATATAGTTTAATTCTTTCCTCTTTGATTTTGTATTTTTGGGTAACTTGGTTGATGACCAAATCTGAATCTCTAGTCACAGTGAGATCTTCTATTTTCATTCCTTGTGCGACGATCATCCCCTGGAATAAAGATTCTTATTTTTCCTCATTATTCGTGCATGGAAACTCTATTCTTATAGTGTGAGGATGTGTCGTCTTATCTGGGATTATGAGAAAAATCCCAAATTTGTTCCCTAATTTAGAGCATGCTCCATCAGAGTAAATTATCCAGTAGCCTTCAAATACACATTCTGGGACCTCCAAGTCTTGAACTCATTCTATGCTTTCATTCTGCTCCATGTCCAAGATAGCATATTTTTTGATCTTGTCGTCTATGTAGTCTTTCATTAATTCATTATACTTCTTCTTGAAGGAGAAAGGTTTTCTAGGTTCTCAGGGAACTTTAATCATTGTTCCCTCCTTGCCTGGTAGCATCATACATCTACCGTCATTCATTATATATCCATTGATCATGGAGTTCCAATATCTTCCCATCACAACCTCATATGTTGGAGTAAGGTCTACCACAATAATATTAAAAACTATGATGATATGGGGAGTTGATGTAATCCATGCATAAAAATCCTTGATTTCTTTGTATGCCGACACTTTTTTCAAATCGATGGCATATCTTCTCTCACCAATTTCATAATATTTAATGTAGATCATGCCCAATGCTTCCATGACCGTGAGTGGAATTATATTATTTGCCACACCAGTATCAACAAAATAGTTATGTAATGCAACATCATGGTTTTCAATTGAGATGTAGAACGGTGGAATTTTACCTCTCAGCTTAGCAATTGATGAGCTTTGGTTTTGTTTTGGAGTGGTAACAACAAATTCCATTCTTTCCAATGGATCATCCAACAACTTCAAGACATTATCCCTCTGTTGAGGAATCTTCACCACTTCTCTAAAAGGCAAGGTTATCCTCCATGACATCGTATGTCATTTGAGTTGAGATTGTCGCTACGGGTTTCCTTATGGTTCCAACTGTCACCTTCTCATTCGACACTTTTTCATTGGCTTTTTCCTTTTCTTTTTATTTATGTTTTTCTTTGTTGGAGTTGACTTTATTCTTTGGTCTATTTACAAATCCTCTTGTCTAGGCCATGCTTTCTTGCGATTTAGGATTGTTGTCTCCCTCTCCATATATGTACATGGATTCCTTGCATCCATCCATATGCATTGTCTTGAAGCATTCATCAAGTAAGTAATAACATTATTTGACGATCAATTTATCATCACACACATCATCTAAAATAGTTGCATTTGGAGTGGGTTGTCTAGGAACCCTTGGTCTCGGTGGGTCTTCATTATTCTTGAATCTGACTCTATTTTCGGAGGGAGGGTTCCTCCTTTGTTTAGGAATTGGCATTCTTGGGTTTGGAATGTAATTATCTCCCCTTCTCAGCCTGGTTATTTGGTTCTACATATGTTTGATGGTTCTATTCATCTACACAATCTCAATTCTTTTCTTTGTTTCCTATGTTGTCACAGGGTCAAATTTTATGTTAGGTATGGTTCCCTTAAAAACTAATCCTCCTGCCATTTGATTCTGAGTTGCTCGAGTTTTAAACTATTCATTTCTTCTCGATCTAGAAGCTCCTTGATTATCAATATTTAATCCACCCATATGTCTTTGTACTATTCCCAATATAATGTTAGGGTCGATGCATGTTTCAATCATAAATTCTTCCATCTCAGTAGTTGTAGTCATTTCTTCCTCCAAGGTATCTATATGGGATGTTCTGATGGAATATTTCACATTCAGGGGCATTTCATTCTTATAGAAATCGAGAATGACCCGATCATTTGGTATTTTGTCTTTTGGGATTATACTCAAAGTCTTATTGAGCCTGAGATTATAATCTCATATCCTTTCGTTCTTCCTTAACCCAAACTGGGTGAAGTCTGTGAGGAGGGTATGGTAGGAAATTGGGATGGAAAACATATCTAGGAACATAACTTTGAGGTCATTAAACGAGTGAATGGATCTACTAGAAATTGTTGTATACCATTCATAACCTCTTTCTGATAAAGTTTGCAAAAATAACCTGACCATGAAGTCAACATGTTCAACTCAGTGGAAGTAACAAATGTCAATAAATAAATGCAAATGCCTCTTTGCATCGATTATCCTATATCCAGAAAATTCCTTCAAGGTGCCCTTAGGGAGAACTAGGAGTCTGTGTTGTTCACCCATGATATTAAGAGGGGAATCTCTCACACTTCTTCTATTTACAAACCCTTATATTCCTTGGTTTCTTGCAACATCTCTTTCACCTCCTTATCACTCCTCATAGTGATCGATTCAAGGAGGTTCATCTCTTGCTGCTATTTTTTAGGAGGTTTCAGAATCATATTTTTCACTTCTAGGGACAGATAGTTGTTTTCTTTTACTTTGGGTGATGGGTCCCTTGTATTCGTCCAACTTCAATTGTTACCTTGTTCTTGTGATGCTGTAGCCAATATTTGATTTCTTAGATCTTGTCATTCTTCTCTCCTTTGTCTTAGAAGAATTTCTCTTTCTTCTTCTTGGAGTAAGATCTGCTAGGACCCTTCTAACTCTTCTCAAGTCTAGGTTGTTGATATTACTAGATTATACAATTCGTGAAAAATTCTTCTTTGATTATTTATTCCAATTTCTAAATGGGGATGGTTACCCCAGGGTAAAGTCATATATTTCTTTCAAAACGTTGGGCCTGGTTCCGAATTTTATGTTCATGTCCCCAGTATGGTCGCCAACAATGTTAACACTTGAATCCATCAGGACTAAAATGACAACCTCACGAGGATGTGAATCCTCCTACATTTTTATATAGGTGGTACTCCTCTGTCTGACATTGATAAAATATGGGACTTTTATAAGAAGTTTATCAATAGAAAGTAAAATAGATATAACAAAAAATGAAAAATATTTTTATTTTCTTTTAAAAAGAGAGTTCTTGAGAATGGACCAGGAAACACAAACATGCGTACATTTAAAGCAAATAAACATAATTCCTCACATCCATCATAGTAGGGCTAAATATTTTTGATCACATAAAAACTAAAAGAAAATGATCTGCATGCATAAGAGAACTTTGACAGAGTAGTACATGGGAAGCTTAAATGGAGATAATGATAGATCAACCTCAAATACTTTATATTCAAAAAACCTGAGTTACAAAGTATAGTCAAGATTGTTCACAAAATAACTCTCTTGGAATTTCTAAAAAATATATAATTTAATACATATCCTATGGAATTAAAATGTGTTTGTCATAATGAATGGGATTGTGGCTCCCACGGAACATAAATCCAATATGTATAAGAATGAATCTCGTAGAAAGAAGAAAGTGGGCGACGAAAGGCAAAAGGACCTGGAAAGAAGAAAAAAAAGGAAATTATTATTCTTTGGTTAAACATTTATATTTAAAGAGGTGGAGTAACTGGATGAATAGCTTGATAGAGACAAATAACTATGACCAATGTGAAATTACTATGATGGTATCTCATGGTTTTCACTTGCTCATTGATTTTCTTTTATGGTGCTCCTCGGTGGTTACAAGAAGCGTCTTAGTTGTCCTTTTCCCTTCATTTGTGAGCTTGTTGACAACCTTTTTGAACCACTCCTCGATGTAGCTCCTCATTGGTGCCATGTTGATTTCATGTCACACTTTTATATTGAATATTTCACCTTCCAAGTCCCTTAGATCAATACAAATGTTCCACAATGCTTCTTCAATATCTTGATTTTTGATCGAATAATCAACTAGTGAGTTTTCCATGTCATCTTCACCATATTCAAGAATTCCATAGATTTTTTCAAGTGACAACCCTTTAAATATCTCAACTTGTTCATCAAATGCTTGCTTGGTTAAGAAAAATGAGTTGAGTATCAATTTTGGGTCCTAGACCTCATTGGTGCTTCTAGCTAGATCTATCTCAGTTAGCTTCTTGAATAATTCCTCGCTTCTAGTTATGGCCTGGCTACATGCTTGAAAAATACCATTCAGGTATTTTACCTTTTCCTTCGAGCATGCGTTCAATTGTTTTATTCGGTTCGGAGAAGGGAGATACTACTTTCTTATTCTAAATTATATCATATTAGTAACTTTAACACCAAATGTTACAACCATATTGAGGTAGAAACCTTCCTCATTTTTCAAATCTGCTTGCAGATATTCATGAAAAGAGTGTTCTCTCGCTCCAAACGAGACCATGCTATTTGACATCTCCCAAGCCTGTATTATTAATTACATTATTTTCTTGATATTTCTTTCCACATATCCTTGGGATGATGTGAGAAGCTTTCCAATCCTTTTAAATTTTATGCAAGTGTGGTAGGCCCGATCATTGCTAAAGGACTAGCAAGTACTAGAAGGGGAATTAAATCTTCCTCCAATTCTTTGATTTGCTCGTTTAACCTAACATTCTCCACTTCAAGGCCTCCAATAGAATTGTCTAGCATCTCCAATTTCTCAGTGTATTTGGGAAATTTGGAAGGCCACATGTTTCGTAGATTAATCTCTGAACGATATTTCCCCTTCTTATTCTTTACATATATTTTCTCAATAATTAATTTTTTTGATTCTCTTTAAAAAAAAACACTCTGAAATGTAAAAGACTCTTCTTCATCGAAGATCTTGGTCTCAATTATTTCCATCTGACGGTTTTGGTGAGCCATTTTCTATAGTTGGTCAATGTTGGGGAACACTTTCTCGATGTCAATTTCGATTTCCATATCCTCAAGCGATAGGTCATGGATATCACCTTCTCCTCGAGGTCTCTCCTCTTCTTGCATAATGTTTTTTCTTTTCTTCCTCAAGGGAAGTCTATGAGAGATTTCAATTTTTATGGAAGGAGGGTTCTTATCTCCTCCTTTTCTTGAAGAAGTGTGAGTGACTTTATTATTTGGGTAGGCCATTGGAGCGCTTCTCCGAGATGTTGTACTCTTTGGCGTGACAATTAGGGATTGGGAACTTTTCTCACCAAGAACTCTTCCTCTCTTCTTGTATGACTCATTGGTGCTAAGTATTGTCTATAGGTCGTAGGTGTCATGAGTGGGATTGCCTGAGGCATTGTCTCCCTCTTCATTCAAAATAGTGTTAATGAAAGAATTGTTGAAACCATTCTTGCACACATATAATATGACATAAAGAATTTCTTCTCCTTCTTTTATTGCACCAATTGGGAATAGATTTCAATGGAAATCAACTTACCCCAATCAAAGATGGCATGTTCTTTGAACATAAAATATAGAATAGTCATAGTTTACCTTCTTGCACACATATAATATGACATAAATAATTTCTTCTCCTTCTTTTATTGCACCAATTGGGAACAGATTTCAATGGAAATAAACTTACCCTAATCAAAGATGGCATGTTCTTTGAACATAAAATATAGAATGTAAAGAATCATCTAGGAGATGTTGGATGTGGTTTCGTGTCCTACTGTCCTCATAAAAAGGCATGAATTTTCCCGGAAGGGATTTTTAAATGAGTAAACGTGCAATCTTTTGATATCCATAGGGATGATCGTTGGGTTCTCTAGGAATTCAGGTAAGAGGCCCAGTCCATTGTCATGATTCTTTAAGAACTCCTTGAAATCTTCACCTTTGAAGGTGAGTGTTGGCTCGAGAAGCCTCAACATATTACGAAAAACCTGAGCTAACAGAGATATAGGGGAATGGTCCCGCAACTGGATGATCCATTGGCTTGGAATGTATCTCTCAGTGCACTAGGTGACCAACTCCTTACAATCAAAAACTTCCAGGACGCACCCTGTGTGTGCAATTCTAGACGTACATATTATTTCCTTCTGGGAAGAAGGGGATGAATAATAGGAATATGCCCTGGACCACTGAAAAATATGATCCTCGTGTCCAAAAATATTCATTGTATCTTCACAAAAATGTTTTAAAGTTGTTTCCATAAGTCGACGAGAATGTTCCCTTGCTCGAAATTATGTTAGGAATGAACATTGGAGGGAGATGATATAATCCTCTGTAAATCTTGTTTTAATGCATTTTAATAGGAAAGATCCTTGAGTGTTTCTCTTATTAATGACCATCCTTTCGAACCAGTATGATAAGTTATTAGCATTAAAATAATAGTAAGTGTGCATTGGGAAGGGAATGAGGGTGGTGGGGACAGACGAGGGAAATATGTGACTTGAGATTGTTGTGAACCTAGGAACCCGTGAACCTGAGATCCCATGATGGTAGGAGGCACGTAATTGTCTATGTGTGGGACGACGCAGTGGTTAGATGGATTCATGTAGGAGGAATGGAATTTAGGAAGTTCAAGGAGTCCATGGATCAAAATGTAGATCATGGAACTCTTTCATGCAATGTGTCTATCACAGAACACGTGAACATGAAATCTCGATCATGTCAACCCTAGAACCTGCGATCATATAATCGGCCAAGTATGGAACAAGATGGTGGTCGGTCAGACTCATGATGTGAATTTGTATATGGAGGTGATAAATTGTAATTCCTCCAAACCAGGATCCCATGGTCTAAAATGCGACTAGGTGTTATAACTAGAAAGGGATAGTAAAAGGGAAAAAAGAAAAGAGAAAAATGAGTAAGTGTAGAAGGGGGAAAAGAAAGGGAGAAAAAAATTCAAGAGAATAGAAAAGGGGTGAGAATTTTTTGGAAGTGGGAAATGACCTCAACAAAGAGGAGGATACGACCGAAATGGTGGCATAAGGTCACCTAAATGTGTTCTAGAAAATAAAAGTGCAATACGTAGGAAAAATTACACTACCATACATTCTAGATGTCATGGTCATAGTGGAGGATATGCTCGGGAAAGTGCCAAAGTTGAGATATTTTGACCACGATGTTCATGATGCGAAAAAGTTTCCAGACCTGGTAGATGAAAATTATTTGGCAGAAATGGGGAGATAGGACCCCTAGGAAGACCCATCATGGATCCCATGCAGTGGATAACAGGGCTCTACTATTCTGTCATCATGAACCTCCCAGACATACCGTATTTTGGTCGTGGTAAGAATGTGGGAATGTGCGTCAAGAAGTTATTGGAAAGAGGTGAGATCGGAAG
>CBVK0100097266.1:0-33470 GCA_900067695.1 Picea abies
CTCTTCCGATCTCACCATCTTCGAAAACCTATCCACCACCACAAAGATGGAATCAACCCCTCTTTGCATTCTCGGCAATCCCAGAACAAAATCCATGCTAATCGCTTCCCATGGCCTCTCCGGTATGGGTAATGGCTGATAAAAAACTGCGTTCTGCTTTCTGCCTTTCGAATGTTGACAAATCCTGCATCTGTCAACAAATATTTTAACATCTGCTCACATTCCTGGCCAAAAATACGATTCGCTCATCTTGGCGAATGTTTTGTCTTGGCCAAAATGTCCTGCCAAGCCTCTATTGTGTTTTTCCTTCACTAAATTCTCCCTCATGGAACAATTTGGAATGCATAATTGGTTACCTCTGAACAACAGTCCATTTTGAATCATATAATCTATCCATGGGCTCCGATCTCTGAGAATGGGATTCTCAGCTGCTTCATATGCTTCCCCGAAATCTGCATCTCCGGTGTACATGTCCTTCAGGTTTTCAAAACCTAATGTTTTGACTCGGAACTTCTGCAACAATAAACATTTCCTGCTCAAAGCATCAACCACTTTGTTAGCAGTTCCTGAAATGTGCTTGATCACAAATGTGAAATTCTACATGTACTCTACCCATTTTGCATGTTTCTGGTTCAACTTCTCTTGTTGACTCACAAACTGCAATGCATGGTTATCATTGTACAATACAAATTCTTTCGGAATCAAGTAATGCCTCCACTTCTTCAACGCCTGTATGATGGCATAAAACTCTTTATCATACGTGGAGTCTTTCAGCTTCGCGTCATCTAGTTTCTCACTGAAATATGCAACTGGCCTGTCCTCCTGACTCAAGACCGCTCCTATGGCATATCCGCTCGCATCACATTTCACCTTAAATGTCTTCTGGAAATCAGGCAACACCAGAATTGGTTTCTCTGTGATCTTCCACTTCAACAGATTGAAGCTTTTCTCAGCCTCTGTTGTCCAATGAAAAGACTTGTGTTGCTTTTTCACTGTGTCCATCATCGCTGTGTTAATTCCACTGAAGTTCCTAATGAATTTTTTGTAGAAACTAGCCAGTCCATGGAAACTCCTCACCTCGAAAACATTTCTTGGTGATGGCCAATTCTTAATCACTTCCACCTTTTCCGGATCCATTTTCAACTCATTCGCTGAAACAAAAAAACCCAAATAAATGAGCTCTGTCTTCATAAATGAGGACTTCTTCATGTTGATCAACACCTTCTCTTGCTATAGCTTCCTCATTACAACGGCCAAATGTTTCAAATGTTCAGTCTTTGTCTTACTGTAGATCAATATATCATCCAGATATACGACTACAAATTTCCCGATGAATTCTCTCAGGACTTCATTCATCAGTCTCATAAATGTGCTCGGCGCATTTGTCAAACCAAACATCATGACTAGCCATTCGTACAAACCTTCATTTGTCTTGAATGTTGTCTTCCATTCATCACCTTCCCTCATGCGAATCTGGTGATATCCACTCTTCAGATCAATCTTTGAAAAATAATTTGCCCCACTCAGGCAATCCATTAGATCATCCATTCTCGGCAGTGGAAATCTGTACCTGATGGTGATTTTGTTAATCGCTCTAGAGTCAGTGCACATTCCCCAGCCTCCATCCTTCTTTGGAATAAGTACAATTGGAACGACACACAGAATCAAACTTTCTTTGACCAGTCCTTTGTCCAGCATCTCCTGTACCTGCCTCTTGACCTCCTCATTCTCCTGCGGCGTCAGTTTGTACGCAACCTTATTCGACAAACTGGCTCCGGGTATGAGATCGATGTGATGACTCACACTCCTCATCGGTGACAACAAACGAGGTAATTCGTCTATGATGATGTCAGTGAACTCTCCTATCAGTTCCTAAATCTCTTCTAGCAAGTCATCCACTCTTGTGCTAGTCAGGACAATCCTCGGCTTCCTGACCACAAAGAATTGTGGATCTTCCTTCTTCTCCATCTCTGTGAGAAGCTCCTTCCCACTCATGAGAAGTATGGTACTGCTTACTTCCGACTTCACCTCCTCATCCTTTTTTGGGAGCAATCTGTGTGTCCTCCCATCCTTCTCCAAAGTGTACGTGTTCATTCTCCTATCATGAACCACATTTCAGTCATATTGCCATGGTCTCCCCAACAATACATGACAGACATCCATGGGAATGACATCACATAGGACCTTATCCTTATATTCACCCATCTTGAAATCAACTAAACATTGTTTAGTGACACTCACCTGATGTCCCTTCTACAGCCATGAAACCTTGTATGGACTCGGGTGATCAGTCGTGTCCAACTCCAGCTTTTCTACCATCTCGGTCGAAACAAGATTATCGGTGCTTCCGCTGTCCACAATGAGCTTGCATTTCCAACCCTTGGTTTTACTTGTAGTTCAGAAAATTCTGGTCCTTTGAGCTGTGTCCTCCACCTCTTTCTCGGGTGTTAAGAGAACTTTGTGCACCGTCAGTGACCTCCCACTTCCGGTGTCCTCATTCTCAACATCACGCCTCTGCGCCTCAGCGATGTGAGATTCTCCTCTGTCCATTTTCCTATCTGGACAATCAACAGCTTTATGTCCATCCTTCCCACATGTAAAACATGTGATGACTCCTCCTCTGCCTCTTCCCCTACCTCTGGTACGAGGAAAAGTATTCGCGTCAGCATAACCGCCACCCTGCTCTATATACTGTCTCCTTGGCTCAACATATTGCTGTCCTCGCTGTGAGGTTCCACCTCTCTCAATCTTACCTTGAGGTTTCTTCCATTCCTCTTTGGGCTTTTGAAATTTCTCCTGGGCAACTTCTTTGCCTCTGGGTTGACTTCTTCCTCGCCCTCGCTGGCTTTGCTTACGGCTCAGTTTCTCCTCGGCTTTCAGAGCCATCTGGTAAGCATCCTCAACCGTTCTAATAGTTTCCATGCTTAATTCATCCTGAATGTCATATCTCAGACCATTCAGGTATCTAGCTACCTTCTCATCATCGCTCTCCCGATGACCTGCTTGGATATTGAGCTTGTAGAATTCTTCAGTGTATTCCTTCACCGTCATCAACTTCTGTCTCAGGTTTTGCATTCGCTTGAATAGTGTGATCTGATAATTCCTTGGGATGAACTTCGCTTTCAGCTTAGCAATCATTCTATCCCATCTTTTAATCTTTTGTTTTCCTTTGGAACGTCTATCTTCCTGTAGCTCGTCCCACCACAATGCTGCATGTCCCTTCAATTTAGTGACAACATGCCTTACCTTTTTATCCTCTTTGATGTCTTCATAATCGAAGTAGGTGTCAAGAGCTCTAATCCAGTCCAACAACTCTTTTGCATCCAGGCTTCCTTCGTAAGCTGGAATATCCATTTTGGTCTTGGAACTCATCCTGGCGATAGCTTTTATCAATCGCGTAGTTGATGCATCCTCTGCTGCGACCTCTTCTTGTGGTACAGCTTCAGCTTCACCTTCGGAGTCACTTAGATCTCCAGTATTGGCTGTGCGTCTCTGCGCTGCTTCCATATCTTCCATTCTGGCACGAAGATTTCGTAATTCCCTCTCCATCTCTACATTCTATCCTTGGCTACTTCTTTCTCTATACATTTCTCTTTCCTTGGACAATTACCTTTCCCCCTCTGGATTGGGTGATTGTCTACCTCTTCTTGGTGGCATGGAGGAATTATTTTCTTCTCTCTGCTACCGAAAACAAAGAGGACTCTTCTTGAGCTCTGATACCACTCTGATGCAGACGCCCACCTGAGGCACATCCGCAACTACCAGGACCTTCTTCTTCTCAAGCCTGAAGAGCTACAATGCCCTTCAGATCCCGTATCGGGACCTTTTTTCACCCACATGATGCTCTATTGATCTCCTGTCAGTCTTCTCGGGAAATTGGGTTTCTCGTTGTCGCGAATCTTGTGGGTACGTTCCTTGTGCTATCGAAAACCCCAAACCCCGATGGGTCTCGATGCCACTTGTCGTCTCCTCAAGACGAGGCTTAATCCTCCGACACCTATCCTCCACTCAACACGGCGGTCGTATGGCTATCATGCTTCAGAGTTTCAGAATTCCTCCTGCAGCTATTTCTACAACAATGGAAGCCCCGCAAAGTTGATCCCCGATACACATGCGGGTGTCCTCCTCCACGTCACCCCTCCTTGTCGGGTTATCGGATATCGTGAGATCGCGATTTCTACTGCAGCATTTTCTTTGCACGCAAAAACCCTGAAATGCCGAACCCCGACTCCTCGGGATCTTGCGCCACGTGTCCCCGCTATGATCGACAGCTCCAGGTGCGTCGGGAAATCGCTAATCGCGATTCCAATGGGTTCAAAACTCTCATCTTCGCAAACCCCGATTCTGCGATGAGCCGAATCCCAATGGCTTTTGGACTCTCCCTCTGCACACTTAGGTTTAACCCATGTGCAACTTCCCTGTGATCTGACAGTCGACGGGTCTTCACTAATTTTCTCTGCAAATCCTATCCGTTGAATCCTCCTTCTCGAGGATTTCTTTCGAAGACTAAGAGCTCCTCCTGAGGATTTGTTTCCAAGGCCTACGCTAGCGCTTACCCTCCTGAGCTTGCCAACTCTGATTCTCTCAGAGACTTTGCACACACTTCTCATGCTCGACCTTCAACAACTCTCAAAGTGTTGAGTCTCTCAGACTCTATGCACTTCTGGAAATAGTAGTCTATGCCTTCCTTTGCTCAGACTAGCCACTCAGACTTCAAGTTCAGCTTGCACTTCTCCTGCACGACTCTACCAAACCAAACCAACTTCTGGGTGAATGAGAATAAGGGTTTAACTGTCGAGCCTCATCAACGCACTCTATGCGAATGAATTCAACTGCACTCTATGCAGGAATCTCCTGGATCAGATAGAGAAACAATTGAAACTTATTCTCTCCTCTCTCAGACTTCAGTTAAACCTCTGAAATCTTAAGCACAACATATTCAAAACAAATATATGACCAGAAAGCAAACCTTCATGAGCACATAAACAACATACACAGAGAAACAACACCAGCCAGCAAATTGAATCAAAGACTCTCTTCTATTAATTCAAAAACATCTGTACATGGGTGTTCTTCACAAATCCTCTGCTTGCTCTCTCTTCTTGCTCCTGAATGAATGATTTTGAATTATGTTACAATGTACAAGTGAGGGTGTCTATATCCGTTTTCCCTCTCGAAACCAAAACTGTCTAATCTAGACTTAAACATCTATCTACCTGCATTAAATCTAATAAATGCCTCCTATCTAATTCAGACAAGAGTGTAAGGCTCGAGGTCTGCTACAATACAACAGGCGCTCCTTCATAAAGGTTGATTTAAGACTTGCGCTACATTCCCAAAGCATTTTCAAAATTTGATTTTGTTTATTCCAGCTGATCTTTCACTTTATGTGCTAGCTCGCTTGCTGAGTTGGCGATGCTCCTGCATCAAGGCCCTCCCATACCTAAAATTGGTAATCCTCACAAGGTCTTGGGCTTGGGTGATACTTGAAGGGGATATGGGGTGAATTGTTTACATGATTTCTATCTTAGGCATCAACTGTATTTTTCATGATTTAAGGACGAATGTGTCTTATGGACATTGGTTTACTTTGTCTTATATTCTAAATTGTTGTGAATGACCATGACATGGTTATTTGAGGGAGATCTTGGGTTGTTCCCAAGATGCTATTCCTTATTGAAGGATTTTGTTACATGTTATGGAGAGAAGTGAGTCATGCAGCAACTCCACACCCTCAAATAGTATCTCTCACACCCTTGGAACCTTGGATGATGGACATATGGGGTTGATTTTGAGAAGGTTGGTCATTATGCCATATACCTCAACTGAAATCCCACAGGATGGAAAGAGCACCCTGGAGCTATTGTGCATAGAGGATGGAGGATGTTTTCTTCAAAGGAACCTTGGCATCACTAGAGGATGAGATTGTACCCCTCTTACACTTGGATGTGGCCTTTGGAAGCCTATGAAATCAACCTCTAGCCCTTGATGTCACCTTAGAGGCTAGGGTTTGATGGATGGTATGGTTATGGAGGTGGTTTGACTTGAGGAGACACATCGCATCACACTTTTTCACATTAGATCATGGCACATGGACTTTGGAGGCCCAACGACCCACTCCTTGAGGCCTGGCATCATATTTTGTAGGACTATGTCACCTTTATAGGGAATGAAATCACCCTTTCTAGGGTTTTACTTTCTGTATTTTTCATTTTGGCATATTGTAGAGGAAAATGAAGGGGTCAACCATCTTCTAATTTGTAGTTGACAAATTTATGTGGACAAATTGGTTTAGGGTGGCCTCATATAAATACGACACCTTTTAATTTCATTTTGATGATGATATATCACCTTTGTGAGAGACAAGTGTTATTTTTTTTACCTCTTTGAATACCTTTCTCTTTTACACTAATGCAGTGTGCTTGAAAGTTTAAGTTGTGGATGCTTTTCTAATTTTTGAATAGGAATTTCTGCAATTAGGGTTTTGTCTCTTGTTTTTTTAGCAAAAGTAGGTTAATTTTCTGCAATTTATCTTTATGTTGTTATGCTCATGGTGAATATTTCTACTTTATGATAGATGTATTTCTTTGTAAAATCCTAAGAGAGGAGCATAAGTGCTTCGTCTCACAAGGTTATTATTGTTCAAAATTGGTGAAGTTTCCTTGCTATGGTTAGCATCCTAAATCCCTAAGTGTTAGAACTTTAGTATTTTATCCCTAGACACTTGAGTTTTCCATAATTGAAGTATCAAGAAGGGAGAAAAGGTTTCTAGAGCTGAAAAGTGTTTGCACTCTATCAATTATTCTCCTTAAGGTTTAAACCCTAAGGCCCTAATGTGATATCACCTTAGAGTTTAAGCTCTACCTCTTAGTATTTACTAGTTCATTCTTTAAGGATTGTTTTATTTTCTATTATAGATAATCGATAGCCCTCAAAGGCACTGATTTTACATATCTCTTGTGGTGAAATTGATCAAAAAACACTCTTTTTCAATCCTGGGAATTTCTCTACTAACATTCCTAACACTAACACTTACTAATTTGCTAGTAAAATTGTTGTTGTTGCAAAAGTTTCCTACAACCACCTGATAACTCTTTAATTTGTTGCATACACTCATTTATTGGTGGTTCAACTCATTCAGAAAGTGCATCTAACAATTTGATATTAATCTAGTGAATTTATGGTAAGTTTTCCTTGTCAATTATTTCATTTTTGAAGCATAATTGTTGTTGATGTTATAAATTATTCATTGTTGTTTTACTAATATTCATTCTTGCAAATGCATAACATCCATAACAAATTTCATAGTATATTATATCCAAGAGGTATTTCTTTCATGTTTGAACTTGTAAATCATTACATATATGCTATAAAGTGTTCTTCTTATGAGAAGGTATTGAAACAACTTCATATGTCTTTTACCATCATGACCTAGACCAATATTTAGGTGATAAAGAGAGGGGGTGGTAGGATTGGCTACTTTACTTGCTACTTTGATCCCTCAAGGTCTCTAGGGAAGGATCCCTTGTGGTGGACCTCCTCCAACACTAAAACTAGGGAATTTATTTCTAAGGTGAGATTGGTGGGCATTTCAAAATTAGAAATCTTGCGATAACAATTTTGGCATTGTCACTAGGGAGGATTGAGTCATTCGCCTCAATTAAATATCTTTTTAAACCTCTCACAAAGCTATTATATTATAGGTTTACCTAGTGACTCCAATGAGGGTAGTTCCATCACCTTCCTTTTATGATCCTAAAGAGATCATATGGAGACTCCATTGGTATATTATTAGGTATCATCCTGTTCTCAACTTTTTGATAGTGTACACTCTCAAGTGATGTAACTATGAAACATTGGGATTATCATGAAATATATCCTTCTATTGATTTTGAGAACATTTATGGATACCCAAATAAGTTTCATGTTGATGCAAGATGGTTGAACGACTATCCAAAATTTGAGGGTTTTATCGCCCTTCATATTATATAGTTTCTTAAGTATCTATGGAAAGTAGAAGTGCATCACAAGGATGTACAAATAAAGTTATTTATACATTTCCTGCCCTTGGAAGTGTAAAATTGGGTCAAGGATAGTTGTAATCCAAAAAACATATCTTCTCTCATAGATCTCATTAATAGATTTATTGAGTATTGGTGCCAAAAATTTCATACATATGAAGATGTTCTTTGAGATCTCATAATATTCCTTTAGGACAAAGGGTTTGTTGGGAAACTTATTTTCACAAGGTTTGAACATTAATTATTAATTTGAGAGTCCATAAAATTCGAGGTGCAAGCACATGAAATGTAGGATCAAAGCTTATTCCAAGAAACTAAGATATAACTTGAACTCTTACAAGGTGAAATGAAATTCTAAACCAACAAAATAACATAATGTGACTATTCTTATCCAATCTAGGCTGTCACAACTTACAAAGGTATACAATCCAGTTGTGAGATATCATGCCTCAAATGGCTCACACAATGAAACTCTTTTAACTTTTGGATATTGATGATTGAAAAAGAATATTCATCACACCTTTATTAACTTAAATCAAATAGAAATATTCTAAGATAAATTCTTCCAATCTAAGGTTCATACGTTCAATGGTAGACAAACAGGTTGCAAATTGTATTTACCTCAAGTGAGGGTTCTTTGTAACAAAACTCAGCTTTGACTATGAACTTGAAAAAACATTTATGTGTCTAAGAAAGAAAATTAAAACACTCAAAGAATGATAAATTCATTCAACTTAATATCCAAAGATTCTTCGGTCAAAAATCAGATGTAGAATGGAGTTTGCTTCTACCAATGATGAGTTCTAGTTGTCACAATTTCAATGGTAAAAATGTTGATTGTAAAGTGTAAAGTTATTTACAATGATACTTTGATGATTGTGAAGTTTAAATAACTTAGGAAGAGAAGGCTTCCTACAAAAATACTTTGTTGAGTTGTGAGAAAAGATTGCAAGGAATAAAACACACACATGCATTGAAATGAGAAATCCTAGTTCGTATTTCAATATTTCACCAATGAAATGATCACTTTGGATTTCCTACTAGTTAAAAAAAAGCTATAGTGTTTCCACAAGATCTTATGGTCAGAGGAAACTTGTAGAAATACTATGGAAAATCATTTTCAAGTTATCAATGGAAGATAAGATTGAGTTTTAACTCTACATTGGTAAAAATAAAACTTCAAATGAAATCTAACCAAAACCAAAATGATATAAATATGATCTAAGGTTTTTAACTAGAATAATAATGAAGAAATGAAATAATGATAACGAAAGAAATTTCAAACAAAACTCACACATTATTTACAAAGCTGCCACATGAACCAAACATGGGGCCCTCCAATCTGGTGCATGCACAAGTGAATACAATCAAATAGAGGAAATCAGATCTTGGTATAAAGAATAAAATTAGTTATACAATGGTTCATAAGTTTTATAATTCAAACCCCCCCGCCCCCAACAAGCTTTATTTTCCGTTCTTTTTATACAAAAAATGATTACTAAAACTCCTCTTTGCTGCTAACAAGAAACTATTCTAAGCTTCCTTCTTAATAAATTCGACCTCCCTCATGGTTGAAATTGTGGAAGAAATCACATTCAATCAAATCTGGGTGGATTATTTGAGCTAATCTACATTTTAGCAACCAGAGTGGATGCATTAACTATGTTTTGACTAGACCTCTCTGTTTAGTTTTTCATGCGCCTAGGAGGACATGTTCCATGCCATGAAGATGGGGAACAAAACCCATGTCCCCAATTTCTCCCAGATAACCTATTGTTGGCCCTTGGGTATGGATTAAGGAAAAAAATAAAGAAAAAAGGAAAAGGAAAGATGAAATACAAATTGTGTGGAAGACACACTGACTGAGATTGGGTCGAAGTGGTCAAAGAAGTAGAAAAGAAGGAGGGAAGTACCAAAGACTGATTTGTTGGATGAGAAGATCGAGGAGAACAAATCAACAAGGAACATGGATCGTGGACAAATCAACAAGCAGAAAAAGTCATTGGTAGATGCTTTGGAGTACTTCACGAGAAGGAAGGAAAGACAGGCTGGTGAAGCCCAGAAAATGTGAGTCAAGTTGACCTAGGGTTTTAGACACCTAGAGTTTTGGTACCTAGGGTTTTAGACACCTACAGTTTTGGTATCTAGGGTTTTGAGACCTAGGTTTCAGCCTAAGGTTGTCAGTGAGCTATTGTAATGTATAAATAAGAACCTAGATGAGAGAAGAGGGTTCGTCGTTGTCATTGTTATTGTTGTTCATTGTTGGGTTTGCTATTGTAAGAAGGGAGGACATTGATCATTATCATTGAGGAGGGAGAGAAGTGTTATGTGTGAGAGCACTAGGGTATTGTAAGATCTTCAACTGGGTGCAAAGATCAACCCTGCAGCTGGGTGCACAAGGAGGGGAGAGGAAGAAAGAGAAGAACAGAGAGATCTGCAAGCTAAGATCACAGATAGAACTGTATGTTTTACATAATATCAAGAAACACAGTTTTGTTGATGTAGCCCTAAGGAGAGGGTGAACCACATATACCTTGTTGTTGTGTGATCATTGTGATGTTCCTTTGTCTTCTGATATTTTGTTATTGCATATTTATGTTAGATCTGAGATATGACCATGCGAAGTAGGATTAAGTTGCTAGATGTTATATAGGTGTTGTGTTGTTTTTCTATTGCATCCACTTTGCATTTCCTCTAGTTGTAGACACATGTGTCCTGCAACGCCCTATTACTACTTCAGGTGAGACTTCATCTGCTTCGCAGGTGTTGTCGAAAGGGCTGGTACTTAGGGTTTTGTTGGTTCGTTGTTGAATATTTGAACCCCGGGTCTGCTCCTATGCCAACAAATGGATCTATTTCCGAGACCTGGATCTTCTTGAGGGAATGTTAAGGTGGTTTCCATCGAAGACAGGGATTCAGAAGTGGATAGAAGAACAGGAGAAGGAATTCGTACAAGCCTAGAACAAGAACCCTAATATGAGCACAAAAGACTGGTTGGGAAGGTATATCTTTACTTATATACATGATATTTATTTGGAGGAATTCACAAGCAGCTATACGAGTGGTTAGCCAAATTAGCAAATACCCAGTTTGAGATCAGATCTAGACTGCCTGTGGTTTCGACTTCGATGTTGATAAATAAGGTCAAGAGAGTTGATAACGTTGTGCCAAGAGTAGTAGACCACTGTTTTTATAGAACCATTGGACGATACATCACCAAGTTTTCTATTGATAGAGTTGAGTCATATAGCCAAGAAGAGAGATATTTCTTTAAGGGACCTAAAGGAAGTTTTTTACATTTTCTGAAGTTGAATATCAAGATGATATTCCATGAGAAGAACATATTGAAGCTACAGTAGTTGGTTAGATTGAAAAGCTAATGTTCAAGAATTCAAACAGCGACAGTGACACAAAGGTTGCACATACTCGTAGTGGGAGGATCTTCAGAGAAGTTCCTTTAGTGAACTTGTTTGAGCAGGATCATGAACCACTTCTGCAAGAAGAAGGGTTTCATAGTGGAGAAGAAGAAGAGTTACTGAACGAGGAACATTAAGGGTCTTTTGGGCCAAGAGAAGACTACAAAACCTCGCCAAGAAGAATAAAAAACTTGAGGAACTGCGCAGGCTGTTGAAGTAAGTACTATTAATCTTCCTGTTGTTTTAGCAGCATTAAGTAACCGGAGTAATCAAAGTAGTCAAAGTCATTAGAGCACTCAGAGCACTGTGACAAGCAATTCAACACATACTCAGTTAGGAAACCTAGGAATATCCATGGTAGATGAGATGAGGTTACCCACCTTTAGGGGAGATGGATCTAAAGATCCTGATCAACACTGGCTTCTATGTGAAGCTGTGTGGAGTATTAAGAATGTCACTGATGAAGATGTTAAACGAGCTCAGTTTAGTACTACCATATGATACCGTGCACTGAGATGGTACATGAAATTTGTCCAAGGAGTTGCACAAATCAAACCACTGAACGAGATTAAGACTGCGTTGATTACTGAGTTTAAGAAACCCAAGTTAGAGTCATAATGCATTACAGAGCTGAAGGAAATCAAGAAAAAATTAGTTGAACCTGTTTGGGAATTTGATTAGAGGTTTAAGACCTTGACAGGTCGTTTGAGTTTTCAGATCCTAGATGAGAAGAACAAAGAATGGTTCATCGTTTCCCTTCTACCACACATCAAAGTCCCTCTGATGCAACAGAATATTGCTTCGCAATATGAGGCATTGGATAATTCCATGAAACCAGAATCAGCCCCTATGGGAGAATCCAACTCAGGTATGAGTCAAATCTTGAGCCAGTTAACCAGCTTGTCTTTGTAGGTTGAAGATATGAAGAAAGACAAAGGAAAATATTAGAGAGAAGACATATGGTGTATCAGATGCAAATCAGAAGGCCATGATAAGGAGCACTGTCCCCTATTCTGTGAATACTTGGCTTCTGGAGCTCCAATCCCTTTGAAGCAGGTTACTCTACCTTGGTGTGAGGTATGTAGAAATAGACATCACCCTAGTGAATGCTATTACATGAAAAAAAAAATTCAGACACCTACAAATATTTACTGCACATTTTGTAAATCTGTGGGTATGATGAGAAGGACTGTAGAGCTTATGATCTATTGCATGAAAGGTCAAGAGATACATATAGGATTCAAGGTGAAGTACAATAGGAAGGAAGCACTATGTAATATACTTCCCCATGAAGAGGAAACTTCAACCCTCATGGTGGATTCTATGGAAGAGGATGAGGAGGAAACATGGGCCTAGGTCAAGGTCAGATCATCTGTTATAACTGCACATAGCCAAGTCACTTGGCAAGGGATTGTCAGAACCCTTGTACCCCTTGAATTTACTGCAATTCATTTGAACATGTCATAGAAGACTGTCTTTCACTATTAGCCAAACTTTAGGAGAGACGAGGAGGAAACCAACAAGTATAACTGATCTCCGCAAAACCTCGCGGAGAGGATCCTAGAGTCATTATTATCATGATAGGAGGTGTTGTTATAGGTGAAGACATAATAAAACTAGGAAATATTAAAGAACAATCGGGAGTCAGAAAATTTGTAGAGAAGACACAAGACTTTGATCCAAATAAAGAGAAAAAAACATTTTAAGAAGAAAGAAAAGAATTTGCAAAAGATCGGGCTTCTTCATCTAAAGCTTGACTAGAAATAAGAGAATATGGAATGCCTTTGGCATTTGATCAGTCTTTTTCACCCAGAGAAGGAAAAGAGGTAATCAAGCTTATGTAATTCTTATGTACTTGCATTAATTTGATAAAGGATGAAAGAGTTGTACAAGAGATACAAAATTTTATCAAACAGTATGAACTAGGAAAGGCAGATCCCTTACTAAGTAGGGTAGTACATCAAGTATCTAAAAAGAGAAGGAAAAATAAGGAGATGCATCTGAATGCTCAGATTGGATATTACGATATAGATTATGTGGTCCTGGACTTAGGGTCAGAGGTCAATGTTATGACGAAGCAGACCTGGGCACTGATGGGAAAACCTAAGTTGATCTATTCCCCTATCAAGCTTAGGATGTCTAATCAGCAGGTTGTGAGCCCCTTTGAAAGACTATAACATGTCCCTTTGGACATCAACGGGTTTAGAACGTTTGTAGACTATGAAGTAATTGAGATAGTTGATGATAGTTGTCCTTATCCCATGCTTGTAGGAATTGATTGGGCCTTCAACAATTCTACTGTGGTTGACTTAAAGAAAAAAGAATGAAATTTGAAGGTGATGGCCTTAGGGTCATTGCACCTATAGATCCTGATGAAGGTTGTAGATACACAAAGCCCATAAGAGAAGAGGACCACGCATGAGCTAGAGAATATATAAAAATTTACAACAAGACAATGCGATTACATTAATCCTATAGTAGATAGGAATTTAAGTTGGTGAAGTGACATCGCCTGATCATCAAACTCAAAAGAAGAACTAGAGAACTAGCAGAACAAAATGTATGAAGTCTCTGCGTGGTGATGTGCTAGACTAACCAGAGAAGTTCGTTGGATTGGCACAACAGTAAGTAATTTTCCCACCTTTGATGTTTTGAATCATTTAGAAACTTTCTTACTGGAATTTGAAGAAATTGTACCAGAACAACAGAGACTGTTGGCACTAGATGAGGCCCTAAAAGAAACTCCAACAAGATGGTGGAGAGCACATAAGAAGAACATAACAGATTGGATTTAATGCCACACTTTGATGACAGTACGATTCTCAGATCAAATGAAAGGATGCAAAGTAATATACACAAGTCAAAGTTGTCCAAAAGACCATATGCAAAGTTGTGAGGAAGCCTGGAGCAACATTCCTCAGGAGCAGTGGGTGCATAAATTCATTAACACGCTAGATACAATGCCTATCAACTGGTATCTTCAAGAAGGACTATGCCTCATCACTACATATTGGCAAGGTATGACTCAGAACTTAGTAGCCACATTCTTATTTGAAAGTCAGTACCCTATGGTAGATCAGGCTTTATAGGTTATAAGACAGAAAGTATTTGAGGAGGAACCTAACCTCCCTTTGGAGCAATATGAATATGAATGGACTGCACCTCTTCAGAAACTACAAGGGCGTTACAATATCAATGTCAATGAAGACGATGATCCTAGGAATGTGAACATCACAGAAATAGAAGGAAAATAGATATAGAAGGACCAGGAGTCAAACTACCTTTCATTAGACAGCCAATTGATATCAATAAAGTCAATATTGGGACAGAGAAAGCACCTAAGTTGGCCAACGTTGGAGATTATTGGGATGATTCCACTATTGACAAGATCACAGAGTTACTGCATGAATATTAGGACTTGTTTCAAACCAAGTTCACTAATATGAAAGGAATTAAAGGACCTATGGGAGAAATGAAGATTCCCCTGAAACCAGATGCAAGACCAGTCAAACAGAGACCATACAGATTGAATCCTAAATATAAGGAGAAAGTTGAGATTAAATTAGATAGAATGTTGGAAGCAGAAATCATAGAAACTATTGAAGAGTCAGAATGGATTAGCCCTATGGTGGTTCAAGACAAGAAAACATGAGAGATCAAAATCTATGTAGACTTGAGGAAATTGAATGATGCATGTCTACATGATCCATTTACCGATGAAGTCTTAGATAATGTGGAAGGATAGTAAGTATACTCCTTCACTAATGGATTTCCAGGTTATCACCAGATCAGGATTACCAAGGAATATCAACATAAGACCACGTTTGCAACATAATGGGGATCCTACCAGTATACAATAATGCCTTTTTGACTGAAGAATGCGCCAACCATCTTTACTAGGGTGGTGGTCGAAGCATTCAAGGAGTTTCTACATAAATTTCTGGAAGCCTATTTTGATGATTGGACTGTTTTTAGCTTGTTGCAAAATCATATTGAATGCTTAAGACTAATGTTGGATAAGTGCAAGAAATGTCAGATTTCCCTGAACCTGAAGAAATGCATTTTCTTTTCACTCTTTGGAGTATTGTTATGCCATATTGTGTGTAAGCAAGGATTGCTGGTAGATCCATCTAAGATTTACATTATTGTTGGTCTACCCCCCCTAGTTCAGTCATACATTTGTGCACTATGATGGGACATACTTGATACTACAAGAAGTTCATTAAGGGATATGTACATATTACAACACCTATGGAGAAGATTTTAAAGAAATATTGCTAGTTTCACTAGACAGAAGAATGCCAACAGAGCTTCGACACACTGAAACAGAAAATGGTCACTGCACCCATTCTGGTTTTTCCAAACTGGAGTGAGGAATTTCATGTGCATGTAGATGCATCCTCTATTGCATTGGGAGCAGTATTAGCACAACCAAGAGCAAGAGATATTGACCACCCGTTATCCTTTGCAAGTAGGAAGCTCTCAACAACTGAGATAAATTACACTACCACTAAAAGAGAAGAATTAGACATGGTGTATGTGTTGTAGAAGTTGTGTCACTACTTGTTGGGAGGACACTTTAGTATGTTCATTGACCACTCTGCGTTGAAATACTTAGTTAACAAGCCAATTTTGGGGGGCAGGATATGCATATGGATTCTACTATTTCAGGAGTATGATTTTGAAATTGTGGTAAAGCCAGTAAGGATGAACAAGGGACCTGACCACTTATCTAGGTTGGAACATGGAGAGGAACCTACTAGTTTGGAGGATACATTTCCAGATGCACAGTTGCTAACCATCAGGAATATTGATGATCACTTCGTAGAGATAGTTCAGTGCCTATCAACAG
The DNA here is from genome assembly GCA_900067695.1 of Picea abies. Classification (NCBI taxonomy): domain Eukaryota; kingdom Viridiplantae; phylum Streptophyta; class Pinopsida; order Pinales; family Pinaceae; genus Picea; species Picea abies. The sequence continues at coordinate 16,290 of CBVK0100097266.1, forward strand.
GAATGGCACCTCGCGAATACAAAGTCATTCAGAAGAAACAACTGTTAGTATGCGCTACGGATTTTTCACTTATAGTTGGTCAGGTATATAATATGGGACCTGATGATATCTTGAGGAGATGTGTTATGGAGGCATAAAGACCACTAATGCTAGTAGAATCACATGAAGGCATTGCAGGAGGACACTATGCAGGGAAAGAAACAACGCAGAAGGTTCTGCGAGCTGGACTCTGGTGGCCCACTTTACACAGTGATGATAAAGAATACTACAGAGCCTATGATGTATGCCAAAGAGTTGGGAAACCTTCCTGAAGAGATGAGATGCCTTTAGCACCCCATCTAACCTTACATGCATTTGAGAAATGGGCCATTGACTTCGTGGGACCTATCAACCCACTAGGGAAGTGCACAGGAGAAAGATACATCATCACTAAGATAGAGTATTTGATCTAGGTGGATATCGATGGCCACCCACCTTTTCCAACTGGCTCATAACAATTTTCTGGCAATTTTGGCAATTTACTATTTTTAGCAGTTTTAACTTTCGGGGCCATTTTGAGGGCCTAAATGAAGGTTTTTCAGGATCGAGATTATCAATGATAGTTGAAGGCATGATTGAGCCCCAAAAATTAATCTCCTCAATGATACCTTTCCATTGGGCTATCATATTCCTGAAACAAAGATCGTATGCAAAAGTTACGACCCTGAGAAGTTGATGTAATAACTTACCCAGATGGGGCCCACATGACTTTTGGCGCTTCATCTCCTAGAGTTAGGTTTTTGGATGTCTAGGGTTTTTGGAAATCCTATTTATTTTAAAAAGGCCTTCAGAGCCTCATTGTAATCATGTTCTTGCGAATGAGCGCATCCGTCACATCTCTTCTTAGAGATAAGACACCACCATTCCAACAAGCTTGTTTCTGCTGCATTTTATAGTTTCATCTTATTTCCTTATTGAATAGAAAACCAATTTTATTGTATCTCTGTTATTTTGTGTCAAGAACCTATTAATAATCTGTAGTCATTTCATTCTGCTCATAAAATCTGGATCAGTATTTGACTAGATGGGCAGAAGCAAGAGCAGTTAAGGACTGTAGTGCAACTACAACTACACGTTTCATATTTGATGATATCATAACCAAGTTTGGATGCCCGAACATCGATCAAGGTACACATTTTATTAATAATACTATTGAATCCCTGACTTAGGAATTTGAATTTCATCACTAGAAGAGCACTCCATACCATCCATAAGAAAATGGTACAGTTCAAGCCTTCAACAAGATCTTGGAGACTGCGTTGACGAAGATTTGTAGTGTAAACAAAGATGTATGGGATTTGAGAGTACCAGTTGTGTTATGGGCCTATAGAACCACTTGTAAGAATATGACAATGCAAACCCCATTTAAGTTGGTTTATGGTTTATAAGTGGTTGTGCTTATGGAATATTTAGTTCCTAGCCTGATAATTGCAACATTCATAGATATGGATGACACTAATGACACTGGCACATTGAAAGATAGACTTGAAAATTTGGTAGAGCTCGAGGAAGACATATTTATCGCAGGATTCCATCAGCAGGTATAGAAAGAACGAGAGAAGTCTTACCATGATAGACACATCCAGAAGAAAGCCTTTAAGCACGCATATCTAGTATTGGTATATGACCGCAAGTTCATAAAGCATCCAAGGAATTTCATAACACATTGGCTGGGACCATACAAGGTCGCCTATGTTACAGAAGCAGGAGTTGCATAGTTGAAGACTTTGAATGGAGAATGGAAGGAAGGTTTGGTGAATGATAGCCGGTTGAAATTGTACTATGACAACCAGTTGCCTCACAACTCTCAATAGAAGCATAAGGAGAAGGGTCTAGGTACCAAGTTTAGTTGAAAATGGGTACTAGACACAGAAACGACAGTCTGCACACAGTGGGGAGGAATGGAGCTGAAATCACAGGCTACACTACGTGGTCTGAAGTTGAAGTAAAGAAGAAGGTTCAGATCAAAGTGCCTTGGGATGAGTCACATGTGAGTGTTGGGGGCCTATTGGCCCTTGGGTATGGATTGAGGAAGAAAAGAAAGAAAAAATGAAGAGGAAAGATGAAATGCAAACTACGCAGAAGACACACTGATTGAGATTGGGTCGAAGTGGTCAAAGAAGCAGAAAACAAGGATCTAAGTACATGAGAATGAGTTGTTGGATGAGAATATCGAGGAGAACAGATAAACAAGGAAGATGGATCGTGTACAACTCAACAAGCAACAAAAGCCACTGGTAGATGCTTTGGAGTACTTCGTGAGAAGGAAGAAAAGACGGGTTGGTGAAGCCCAGAAAACGTGGGTCAAGTTGACCTAGGGTTTTAGACACCTAGGGTTTTGGTATCTAGGGTTTTGACACTTAGGTTTTGGCCTAAGGTTGTCAATGAGCTATTGTAATGTATAAATGAGAACCTAGATGAGAGAAGAGGGTTCGTCATTGTCATTATTGTTGTTTTTCATTGTTGGGTTCACTATTGTAAGAAGGGAGGACATTGATCATTATCATTGATGAGGGAGAGAAGTGTTATGTGTGAGACCACTAGGGTATTGTAAGATCTTCAGCTGGGTGCGAAGATCAACCCTGCAGTTGGGTGCATAGGGAGGGGAGAGGAAGAAAGAGAAAAAGAGAGAGATCTGCAAGCTAAGAGCACAGATAGAATTGTATTTTTTACATAATATCAAGAAACAAAGTTATGTGGACGTAGCCTTAGGGAGAGGGTGAACCACATATACCTTGTTGTTATGTGATCGATATGATGTTCATTTGTCTTATGATATTCTATTATTTCATATTTATGTTAGATATGAGATATGAATGTGCGAGGTAGGATAAAGTTGGTAGATTTTATGTAGGTGTTGTGATGTTATTCTATTGTTTCCATTTTGCATTTCCTCTTGTTGTAGATGCCTATGTCCTGCAACCCCCTATTGCTACTTCGGGTGAGACTTCATCTGCTTCGCAGGTGTTACCGAAAGGGCTGGTAGTTAGGGTTTTGTTGGTGCGTTGTTGAAGCATTGAATCCCGGGTCTGCCCCTGTGCCAACACTTGCAAACATGCTAACCATAGAGAAATTGCGTGGACCTAATTTTTCTGGCAACATGACTGACAAAAACTCATAAATTTAATATTTTTTCTTATTAAATAGAAAATAGAAATAAACTGATAATCACCTTTTTAATCTTTTATTAATCCTAGGCTTAGTGTAAATGGGTACAAATATACCAAAAATGAAGGAAAGGTGGGTGAAAAGGAGGTATACATGGTGGTTTTTTACAACAAAATATGAACCCAACATCTCAGATCTTAAACTTTTGCATGCCCTTTTGCAAAAAAAACCTTCAAAATTTCCTTCTTTTGGTTTTAGAGTGCCTTTGTTGCCTTGAGCAAGATATCCACTTTTGAGGATGATACCTTGTCAATATTCCTTTTTGGTCTTTGAGTTGGAGCATTGATCTCTTCCTTTCTATCCCAATCCCCTATTGTGTTTCTCAATTTGTATCTTTTACATATATGACCCATTTATTAAGTCCTTCCTTGAGTGATTTTTTCATTTTCTTCACCTTCTCAATTCTTCTTTCAGCTAATCATTCTCTTGGACAATCATTCTATTATTTTAAGTATTTCATTTTCATTCTTAATTTATCTATCTAAAATTTCTAATTTCCTTATTTTAGTTTTTAGTTTCTTCACCTTTTTCTTATTCAATTTTTATTTTGTCATCAAGGTAGAGAGTGGTACTTGATCCTTTGAATTTTTTGCTTGATATGTTCCTTTGAAACTGTCTATAGTGGAAGGTACTTTGTTGATTGATAATGGTTGTCCTTTTTTTTCTTTTTTCTTTCTCCGGGATTTATATATATTCATAGCACTTTTGTTGAATCTGGTCTAGCTCAGGTGTAGGTTTCCTTTGAAACTTGGTTCTTGGAATCCTTAAGATTTATTTTCAATCCTCATGAACCCCAACTAGAATAATTCCATATGGTTCAAATATTACAGTTATTTAAAATACTTGACTCTATTTTTATATTTTTCTAAAAACGTAGAGACCAAGTTGATAAAGATACCCTTTCAATGAATGATGATCCAAATCTGCTGACTTGTTGGAAAAGAACATGATGGAAAGGAGTTGTGGTGGCTGCCAACAAGAATGAATGGAAATATTTATTAGAACAAGACATGAACACACTGCTACAAGAAACTTTAGAAGGTGAACTACTGCAATTTGTTGTTGTTGATACTAAGAAAACAGATAGTCTTCAACAACTACCCAAATATGAGGTACAATTATTATCATGCGAATGAATGTGCTGATGGCGAGCATGAAAAGAAATCATTGGATTACCAACCATTAATGTATGTCATTAACTAACATGAAGCAATTCAAATTTAATGATAATGAGCACTAAAGTACCTTAGTGCATCTTGAAAAGTATGAATGGATGTGTTGAAGTCAAGCCACCTACAAGATCTGTCAGTCAAGAGACATTGATAAATTCCCATGACTGGCAATCAAAAGAATTTCCATTGATGTATGCAAATGCCAAGGCACTATGAAATCTCTAACCTCAATCCCAGATGGTGTGTTGGAGTCGATGGGACGCGATTTTATATGAGGGCCTTAATGAATCCCCCATCATCTAACACGAGAAAATAATTATTTGAAGAATACAAGATGGAAACAACAATTGAACGAAGAACTTGTTGTGAGATTTCCCTACCAGTTGCCTAGTTTTCAAGAAAAGCTTATGTCTAGTTGCACTAGTAAACTAGTTTTCACAACTAGACTTATTTTCCTCTTTACTATTTTTTTTATTTATTACTTTATCCTACTCTACTTGAAAAATGTAATGTTCCCCACCTCTTGATGAAGCGGTATGGGAAGACTTAGTGGTCTAGACATCCCCACCAAACCATAGTCTCATACAACATGGGGAAAAGTCAACCAAACTAATGTTGTATTTTGAAGTTGACTTAGGAAAAAGGGAAAAAGGGCAAAAAGTAACTCAATGGAGAATTAGAACACTGGAAGTTGATTTAGAAGTTGAACCTAGGGGTTAAACTAACTCAACAGGGAAATAGAAGGAGGTATAAAGGAAAGGCTAGGGTGCACCTTTCATTCATCTTGGATATTTGGTATTTTGCTTGTTGAGCTCTTGAGCACACATTTTTTAGGGTTTTGAGATTGCAAACCCTAGAGAACAACTCAGTGGTGAAAGATTCCACTCACTTTGTTCCAAGCTTGGTCTCGGGGATGAAACACTCCACCCACACCATTCTACATCATCATCTATTTAGGAGAGTATCAGGGCCGTACCAGTTAGGGTTTTCTAGTAGGGGCACACCATTGCTTGAGGAACAATTCGATCCAACTTATTGAGGGAGTTTTGGGAGATTCTAGCATTTGGTTTTTTCTTATAGGACCTTGCTCATTAGTTTGGAGGCTTTCTTGAGGAGTTACTATGGCCATATTATTATCTACAGGTTGGGACGACTTTGAAGGAAGGAGGATGTCTTGGTGATTTAGATATTCTCATATCTAGGGAGTTCTATCTCAGATCTGATCTTGAAACTTCTCCTAGGGGCTTTTGGCTACCCGATCTATCATCCTAGAGATTTTCAAAAGTTTTGGAGGCTTCCTTCAACCAGGTTGAATTATTGGGCACTTCAGGGTTCCATGAGGGCGCATATTTGATTAGGGTTTCAACAGATTGAAGGAGTGAGACTTGGTATTTGAGATTCATACATCTAGGAGGGATTTCCCTTATCCCGATGTATCTTTTGGTGCATTTTTTCATTGATTGGAGTTCTCCTTCAACTGGGATGAAACTTTGGTCCTCTTACCCATCAAGTAGAGAATGCCAACAGCCTAGGGGGGTTGAACATAGTCCTTATTCTTGTATTTGGGGTCTTCATCTCATATTCAACCTTTGGAGGCTTATTTTGTATTATCGGGAGATTTTTGTAGCATCTCATATCTTCTATCTTGGAGCCATCTGATGTTATTCCATATTTGCTCGTATATTGTATCAGGTTCTTGCTATTTCATAATAAAAAGGTCATGTCTGTGCTTTGTGGTTCCATATCTTGTGTATTGATGAGATCTTGCATTGTGTTGGATATATCTTGATAAACTGTGTTGAATAATTGAATATAACCCTAAGGCTAAAACATCAGTGGTCAACCTGTAACCATAAACAGTCAAACAATTAATTCAGTGGTTAGTTAGTGTTCCTAAGAGAAAAAATTGGCTTGGGAACATTACAGTGGTATCAGATCTTTGATCCTCCCATCCTGTGAGGATTAGCGCATGCAGAAGTTCAATGGTATCTATATGGGCCGAAGGAAGAAACAGACCAATGAAACAGAAGCCAAAATGGAGGTTTCAGGTGATGTCAATGAGCCACAAGGCTTGGCAATCTTGACACAGGATTTTCGTAAGTCCTTAGACTAGAAAAAGAGTATATTGTTCCACCATTTACAGTAAAATCAAGAGAAAAACTGTAGGGGGCAGGCCAAAATATCAAAGACCTTGAGGAAGATAGATGAGAACCAGGCAAAGATAACCGATCTGTTGTTACATATGACTCACAAGGGGAAAGGTCCAGAGATGTATGACAACAGGTAGATGGGTGGATCCCATAGTGGAAACAAGTATAATCCATAATATATTCCCTATCATCAGTCTGAGGGAAGCAATGGAGGGGGTGCACCACATGGAAAGATAGGTAACAGGGATACTCCTAGACCATACTTTCTCATGTTCACAGATGAACATGCACAACATGAACATGCACAACATGAACATGTGGATGAATTTGTTGAGAAAATGGCACAATGTACCAGGGAGTACAACAATTTGAGTATGAAAATTCAGAGGTAGATGTACCTAGATCAATACTATCAACTCAAATTTTGAAACAAAACAAGGTTGAACCATAGGAGCAACTATGAGTTTGAGCATAGGGCTGGGAAGATGAAGATTCCCTATTTCGATGGATCAACCAAGATGACTGCACAGGCATGGGTACATAAACTAGACATGTATCTGCAACTTAAACCTATGAGGGGGATGAAGGCCATCAAGTTTTCCACCATGTACTTGGATGGCAAAGCTCATGATTGGTGGTATCATGGATTGACCACACTAGGCCACAATCAAATAGTGGCATACACAAAGTTTACTCAGAGACACATTGACAGGTTTGACCAGGGGGATCCTGAGTTACATTTTTGGGAGCTCACATAGCTCAGACATATAAGAGCACTAGAGGTATACATTGAGGAGTTCCAGAGGCTAGCAGTCATGGTGTAGGACATATCACAAACCAGACTCATGATTCTCTTCACAAAGGAGTTGATGGAACCCTTAAAGGGATGGGTGAAGGATTTTAAGCCCATCAACTTGTAGGATGCCATATGGAGGACAATATATCTAGGGCCAGCTACAAAACCTAAGTTTGTGCCTATACCACCCCTTAACACTGGAGGTATAGACCCAAGACCTCCATTAAACCCAAGAGGGCGAGACCCAAGGGGGTTTGACAGGGGAAGAGGTAGGATGGACAAGAACACCAGAAGAGAATCGAGGAGGAAGCAAATGTGCTACACTTGCAAAGAACCATGGAACCCATCCCACAAATGCATGGGTCGTGGCCAAATCCACTACATAGAGGTGACTTCAGACAATGAAGAGGAGGAGGATTTCAGCCACATCCAGAACACGGAGCAAAACACCACCGAAACTACATATGAGGAGGATACAGGTCATGAGAGTAAGACAGAAGGGAAGTCTACCTTGGCATCCATCAGTGAGGTGCCCAAATACAAAACCTTCAAAATGAGAGGAGTCTTGCAAGGGAAAAAGGTGTCATTGTTGATTGATGGGGGAGCCTCTCACAACTTCATTGACTCAACATTGCTATAGTGGAGGCATATACCCACAATTGAATTTGAAGGGTTCAAGGTGGAGGTAGTAGGTGGAAGCACCATGCCTTGTAACAGTTACATTCCAGGCATGAAGCTTACATTGGGTAGGCATGATTTGGTACAGGATGTTTATGTGATGGGCCTTCCAGACACAAACATAATCCTTAGAGTACAGTGGCTCAGTACGTTGGGGCCTATCACCACCAACTACAAGACCATGGAGATGTCTTTCACATAGGAGGGTGGAAGAAAGGTAGTTCTCCAAGGCATGACAGGTAACTCAGCTAAGCTAGTTATGACCAAGAGGATGGAGGCCATTTTCAGGAGAGAAGAGATAGTATATGCATCTGAGTGTAATATTTCAACACGTGTGGACAAAAAGGGAAAGGTTCACTACACACCAGAGATTCAGGAGATCATTGAAAAACACAGTAAAGTGTTTGGACCTATTCCTCTAAGGGTGCCACCAAACAGGGGGTTTAAGCACATCATTGAGTTGGAGGAAGGATAAAAACAAGTCATCACCATGCCTTACAGACATATAAAGAAGTACAAAGATGAGATAGAGAAGGAAAACAAAGAGCTCTTGGATATGGGGCACATCAGTCCAAGTTCCAGCCCTTTTGCTTCTTCAGTTGTGTTGGCCAAGAAGAATGATGGAACCATGTGCATGTGCATTGACTTATGGGAATTAAACAAGAAAACAATAAAAAACAGGTATCCCATACCAAGGATTGATGAGCTACTGGACGAGCTACATGGGGTTGTCTATTTCACGAAAATTGATCTGTGCTCTAGCTACCATCAAATCAAGATGAGGGAGGAGGACATCCCAAAAACTACTTTCAGGTGTCACTATGGCCACTATGAGTTCTCAGTGATGCCATTCGGGTTAACCAATGCCCCAACCATGTTTCAATCATGTATGAACCACGTCTTCAACACACAGTTGAGGAAACATCTCTTGGTATTATTTGATGACTTGCTCATTTATAATAGGATGTGGGAGGAACATCTTTAGCATGTGGACGAGATTTTGTCTATCATGGAGGAACAATCATTGTATGTCAAGGATTCCAAATGTGAATTTGGAATGACAGAGGTTCTCTACTTAGGACACATGATCGGAGTAAAGGGATTACAAATACATCAAGAGAAAATTCAGGCCATAATGGAGTGGCCTACACTTAAGACCCTTACAGAGTTAAGGGATTTCTATGCATTTTCACTTATTACAGGAAGTTTCTCAAAGGGTTCTCACAACTTTGTGCACCTTTGACCAATTTGACCAAGAAGGGAACTTTCAAATGGAGTGAGGAAGCCCAACTTACCTTTGACAAGATGAAGAACATGATGAGCACATGCCCTGTCTTGGCCTTACCAGATTTTGGCCAACCTTTCACTTTGGAGTGTGATGCCTCACGAGAAGGTGTGGGGGATATACTGATGCCGAATAGGTACCCTCTTGCCTATGAGAGAAGGAAAATAAGGGGGCCTGAGTTACTTTACACCATATACGAAAAATAAGTGCTGGCCATCAGGCATGCCTTGGAAAAATTTAGGCAATACTTGGTCGGTGCTAGATTTTTGGTGAGCTCTGATCAAAATAGCCTTAAGTACTTCTTGGAGCAGAAGGAATTAAATGAAAGGAAATAGAAATGGGTCATAAATATATAGGCCTATGGCTTCGACATTGAATTTGTCAAAGGAAAAAACAATGTGGTGGCAGATGCGTTATCCGGGAGGCCATCAATATTTTCCATGACAGGTGTATCGGTTGATTGGAAGGACCTCCTTGTGATAGAATACTCCAAAAATAAGTTCTCTTTCTAGGTAATGGATGGACAGATATAGGATTATAACTTCAGGGTCATCAATGGCATCATCTATTACAAGGGTCGAATCTTTCTAGTTCCTTAATCGGCCTTCAAGGCCAAGGTATTATAGGCATGTCATAACTCACTGATGGCATGGCACCAAGGGATCGAAAAGACATACAGGCAAGTAAGGGAGAGGTTTTCATGGAAGGGCCTCAAAGAGGACGTGATGAATCATGTCAAGGAGTGTACTACTTGCCAAGAGAACAAGGATGAACACACTCACCCAACATGACTACTACAACCCTTACCCATCCCAGAACACAAGCGAGAGACTATCTCCATGGACTTCATCATAGGGTTGCCAAAGGTGCAGGGTAAGGATTGTATTTTCATAGTGGTGGACAGGCTAACGAAATTTTCACACTTCTTCACCATTTCTACTGACTTTAGTGTAGCAAAGGTGGCCGAATTATTTTTCAAAGAGGTCTTTAGATTACATGGGCTACCCAAAACCATTGTTAGTGACAGGGACAACCAATTTATGAGTACGTTTTGGTAGGAGTTGTTTAGGCTAGTTGGTACGACTTTGAAGGAAGGAGGACGTCTTAGTGATTCAAAGATTCTCAGATCTAAGGATTTCTATCTCAGATCTGATCTTGAAACTTCTTCTAGGGGCTTGTGGCTACCTGATCTATCATCCTAGAGAGTTTCAAAAGTTTTGGAGGCTTCCTTCAACTAGGATGAATTATTGGGAACTTCAAGGTTCCAGGAGGGCGCATATATGATTAGGGTTTCAACAAATTGAAGGAAGTAGACTTGGTATTTGAGATTCATACATTTGGGATGGATATCCTTTGTCCCGATCTATATTTTGGTGGAGTTTTTCATTGATTGGAGTTCTCCTTCAACCGGGCCAAAAATTTGGTCCTCTTACCCATCCAGTAGAGCGTGCCAATAGCCTAGGGGGTTGGACATAGTCCTTATTCTTGTATTTGGGCTCTTCATCTCATATTCAACCTTTGGAGGCTTATTTTGTATTATCGAGAGATTTTTGCAGAATCTCATATCTTCTATCTTGGAGCCATATGATGTTATTCCAGATCTGCTCATATATTGTATCAGGTTCTTGCTATTTCATAATAAAAAGGTCATATCTATGCTTTGTGGTTCCATATCTTGTGTATTGGTGAGATATTTCATTATGTTGGAGATATCTTGATAAACTGTGCTGAATAACTGAATATAAACCTAAGGCCGAAACATCAGTGGACAACCTGCAAACATAAATAGTCAAACAATTAATTTAGTGGTTAATTAGTGTTCCCAAGCAAAAAAATTGGCTTGGGAACATTACAAAAAAGGAAGTCATTTTCTCAAGTGTAGAAGTATTTCCAATGAATCCATGTGTGTAGTAGGATTACAAATGAGCTCATATTCTGATTTGAAAAATATAATTTGACAAGTACCAAAACATGAGGGACCAACTGCTCTAATTACATTGATCTCAAGAAATATTGAAGACTGGAGTGGTGCTCTAGCGTGATGGATGTATGGAACCAAATTTAAATGTACTCATGCTTCCCTTGGTTTGCTTGTTCATCAACAATACTTTGTATTTCCTCCTTTCTCATGCCAGGCAGATATTTTACTATTTTCTTATTGGTCTCTTTAATACACAAAGGATATGATGACAAACATAGTAGATATTCCTCATTATTAGGTTCTTATGTCTTCTCATAAAATGTTTCCCATGGATTGTTGGTCTCTTCTAGGTATTCTTTTTGATGTTGCTCATGGAATTTTTTCTCTTCGATCACTTCCCATGATGTACATATGTTCTCGACTGTTGTCAAGATTTCTTGATCCTGAGATGCATATATGTTTCCAACTGCTGCTAGGATTTGAGAATTTTCTTGGATTAGCATTCTTCTTTACTCAACAAATTCTTAAACATTCTTGAATTTGTTTTTCTAGTAATTAGTTTCTACCTTGCACATGGGTTAGTGTTCGAGGGGTTCTTACAACACCAATTTTTATTTTTATTTTTAAAATATTGAAGAAATGAAAAGGAAACACACTTAAATCAAATTCAAGTAAAATTAATCATGCACTCGAAGCACTGTCGTGCTACTAGGATCCTATTGTCACCAAGTTATCTGTTTACACAAGTTAGGATTCTCTTTTCATGAATTAAACTAAAATAAAACACACTTGCATAAAAGTAAAAAACCTCCCTCCCTAGGCTCTAATCCCTTTAGCACCTCCTCGACAACATCGCCAAAATATCATACAACTTATTTTCATAAGTTTTGAACATTAATTATCAATCCGGGAGTCTGTAAAATTTGAATTGGAAGAACATCAAATGCAATATCAAATCTTATTCCAACAAACTAATACTTAACTTTGCTTGAAATCTTACAAAGTGAAATGAAATTCTAAACTACCAAAATAGTAGAATGAGACTATTCTTATCCAATCTAGACTACCACAAATTACAAAGGTAGAAACTCTTGTTGTGAGATATCATGCCTCGAATGGATCACACACTGATAATTTTTTCACTTGTGAAGATCGATGATTGAAAAAGAATACTCATCACACATTTATTAACTCAAATCAAACATAAATATTCTAAGATAAATTCTTCCAATCTAAGGCTCACAGGTTCAATAGTAGACAAACAGGTTGCAAAGTGTATTTACCTCAACAAGTGAGGGTTCTTTGTAACAAGAATAATCTTTGAATATGAACTTGAAAGAATATTATGTGTCTAAGAAAGAAAATTAAAACACTCAAAGAATGCTAAATTCCTTCAACTTAATATCCACAAATTCTTTGTTAAAAAATCAGATTGTAGAATGGAGTTTGCTTCCACCAATGATGAGTTGTAGTTGTCACAAATTCAATGGTAAAAGTGTTGATTGTAAAGTGTAAAGTTGTTTACAATGATAATCTGATGATTGTGAAGTTTAAATAACTCATCAAGAGAATTCTTCCTTCAACAATACTTTGTTGGATTGTGAGAAAATATTGTAAGAAATAAAACACACATATGCATTGAAATGACAAAATCCTAGTTCAGATTTCAATCTTTAACCAATAAAATGATCACTTGGGATTTCCAACTGGTTAAAAACTAGGCTATAATGTTTCCACAAGATATTAAGGTCAGAGGAAACTTGTAGAAATACTTTGAAAAGTACTTTTCAAGTTATCAATGGAAGACATATTGATTTTTAACTCTACATCAACAAAAATAAAACTTCAAATGAAATCTAACCAAAACCAAACTGATATAAATCAGATCTAAGGTTTTTAACTAGAATAATAATGAAGAAAGGAAATAATGATAACTAAACAAGTTTCAAAGAAAACCCACACATTACTTACAAAGATGCCACATAAACCAAATATGGGGGCCCTCCAAGCTGGTGCATGCACATGTAAAGAAAATAAAATAGAGGAGATCATATCTTGGTATTAACCATAAAATGAGTTACAAAGTGGTTCACAAGTTTTTGAATTAGACTCCCCCTCCCAGTAAGCCTAATTTTCCTTGATTTTTATATACAAAATATGAAACTAATTACTAAAAATCCTCTTTGCTTCTAAAAAGAAACTATTCTAAGCTTCCTTATTTATAAATTCGACCTCCCTCATGGATCATATTGTGGAAGAAATCACATTCAAGAAAATCTGGGTGTATTCTTTGAGGATATCTGTGTTTTAGAAACCAGAGTGGATACATTGACCATGTGTTGAATAGACCTCTGCGTGTAATTTTCATTGGCACGTGAGTACAGATTCCATGCCATGAAGGTGGGGAAAAAAACCCATGTCCCCAATTTCGCCCGAATAGCTTGCAAACATGCTAACCAGAGAGCAATTACAATAACCTAATTTTTCTGGTAACATGACTTATAAAAACTCATAAATTTAATATTTTTTCTTATTTGGCACATCCAATTCGGCCAGACTCATGGCATTCGCAAAAAGAAATTTCATATTACTATGAGTAGAAACTGCAGACTCAGAAGGACCAAAATTTTAGAGATACACCAGAAGAAAGGTCAGCCAAGAGGAGAAACTCCAAATTAAGGTTTTTAAAGGTACATAACCTACAATTGGCATAATTAATTTTGGAATATTTGTTTTGGGTGATTTAAAATTTGTGATATATATAGAATAAAGGAGTATTATTATTATTACTCCATATGGGTCCCAAAAATGTGACAAGACCTATTAAACCTCCAGAAGTCTCATCTATGACTCAAGAAGAAAATGAGGACATACAAAACAGGTTGTCCAAATTGGAGGAACAAATTCAAAATGTGAGTGAAAATTCTAATAATTGGGTAAACTCACAAAGACAAATTCAAGTAATAGAAGGGAATGTGGTTGGCATGGAAAACAATATGGAGGGTATAGAAAACAAAATGGATGATATGGAAAATAATATGGAAGGAAACAAGAATGACATAAAAAAAGAGATACAAATTTCCATGAAGGAAATGCAAAATATGTCTTCTTTGATATCTCAAGCTATAGATGGAAGATTCCCTAAAGGAGACATCAAAATGGAATGGACTCATGAAAATAAAGGTATTACTCATGTTGAACAAACTGCCAATAATAAGCCATTTAGTGAATCTAACTCTAATTGTGGAGTTAATTCTGGTGGGGGTCCTAAATTCAACTTTCCCAAAATTGAATTAAATAAGTTTGATGGTATAGAGGTGTTTACTTGGGTGAACCAAATAGAGAAATATTTTGAACTACATAATATTATGGATGATAAGAAAAGGATTCACATAGTGACCTTGAACTTTGAGATAAAACCACATCAATGGTATCAATGGATAGTGAAAATGAAACCCCCTTTATATCACTACACTTGGGGTTTATTTAAAATAGACTTAGAAGCACAATATGGGAAAGTTTGGGAACAATACTAATTCATTCAATTGACAAGAATCAAATATTTAGGTGATATTGAAGAATATAATTCATAATTCCCGGTACTGTCCAAAAGGGTGGATAACTGCTACAGACCCCCTACCTCAGCAGGGTCCACTGACCTCCCAGTCTCTGGATCGTTCTTCTTCTGATCCAAAATATCTCTTCGGGCTCTTGTTGGAACCCCTTGAACAAATCCATAGGTCCCTTTAATTCCCTGGCACATGCTTTCTTAAAACCTATGCATGCGCTCAACTTTCAACGCTCTCCTTTGTTCCAAACCAACACCTCTTTCATGTTTTGGGGTTTCGTGTTTCACGATTTTGCGAGTTGGGACTCCATGTCTCCTAACTCCTAGCCTCTCGAACACCCGAGTCCCAAAATACCGAAATGCCGAAAAGACGGTCCACGACAAAGTGCTATCGGCTTTTGCGATTTGGGAGGGCGCAATGCAAGCGTTCCCCCTATTCTCTGTCTTTCCATTCCCCGATGTCTGAATCCCTAAATTCCTGAAATGGGAATTCACACATGAGATCCAATGACTCTCGATGAGTTGGATCAAACAATCCAAATCCTTTCGGAGTTCCATGAACCAGACGTTCACGATGCAGTGACTCCAAAATCACTTGCTGCTCCAAACCCCAAACTCTGAAATACCGAAATACCGAAATGGCTGCCTCTTCTGTGACCACATCCCTACTCCAAGAGCACATCACTTTTTGTGACTTTGGGGTTTGTTGGAAGCCATATTAATTCATATCTTTTCTTTACAAGCTGCCAACACAATGGTTTTGAACCCTCAATACTCGTCGTAACTTTTTAAAAAACTGACACCATTATCTTTCGCTTTTGCATACCTGCTTTTCGTTTTCATTTTCACGACTGCAAGCGTGAAAACCCACAGTTGGAATTCATGTTGATTGCATTAAAATGATCTTTTGGATTGTTATGAACCTATTTGTTTATGTGGTTACAACTCTTTGACCTCAAATACACCATTGGTCACATATTTATCAAAAACACCTAGTATTTATGCATTTGACTATTGTTGATATGGTGTCAATTTACATAAACTTCGATGCAATGGTTTGATTGAACACATTAATTTTTGGGTCAAATCATAGTTCATTTGACATGTTGTTTAAAATTCTTTTTGATATGCACTATTGTGATTTGAATGTAACATTTTACCAAGGTGTCGTCGATTGTACAACCCAACATGATATTTTTGCATGGACCCAATTTACTCCACCACCCTTGCACGCATACGCATTAATGCTCTATCTTTCATTTCGGGTTGCCCTTGCTTGCTTTGGGGAAGCTACGGGAAAAATGGTTCTGTGTCTACCCTGTCAAACCCTATCACCGATTACCCTGTTGATTTTGTGCTATTAGCTATGGCTCTTGTAGTGCGAATCAAGCCCAACGGTGTCTAAAATTTGATGTTGTTTGATAACACCCGAGAGGACCTAGAAAGGAATGGTTGGTTAGTTTTTATTGAGAAGTTTGAGGGTTTCAACCTGGCAGTTGCTCAACAATTCGCACTTACATTCGATGGGTGCAGAGCCAAAATTGGGGACGTCCAACTCGAAGTGAACGAGGATTTCCTTAGCTTAGCCATTGGTCTTCCAACTGAGGGACAAAGATGGTTTAAAAATTCCAAGGTTGACGAAGTACCATGGCCACTGTTGTTTACCTCAAGGAAGATCAACAGTTGCGACAAAGGTATGCCCGTTACAGCTCTTAAGTCTAGGTGGCATGATTTGTTGGCTATTATCAAGCAATTTGTTACATGCGAGGGTAGATACAGTGTTATTGGATGAATCCATAAGTGCGGACACAAACCGATCTCCCTAGATCCACCTGGATCTAGAACAAAGCAAGATAGAATAATACTCTTTCCCTAGATTTTTACTATTGAATGAATTAGGAAGTAATAACAAAGAACATACCTTATGATCGCTTCCTTTGGTCTTTGTTGCTCCCACTTCACTCTAGTGCTCTCGTACAGTCAAGACCAAAACAATACAAACCAACCAAAGTGAAGAAAGCACAATCTATTCAACAGTCAATCTATGTATATGATCAAGGAGTTATACAATAAAGTGGAACTAGCTTTATGGGAAAGGGACATATTATTGTATCATATTGATGGAAAGTAAAGATTACAACCTGAGCCTTGATGTTGCAAACTTCCTTTCAATGGCTCTTAGCTCTGACACACGCACTTGCTCACTTGCATGAAGAAGATCAACCACCTTTGATAAACTTGCTGGAGTGCTCTAGCTGCTGTAGCTTCAGTCCTTCATACAATCTTTCACCAATTCTCCAATGTCTCACTTAACCTTGTTTGCTTCTAACCTTTTCCATGAGAATCCCCTCAATATATAGGAGAGAATGAATTAGTTACTTGGATAAGAATGATCCCAAAATAT
>CBVK0100097267.1:0-33470 GCA_900067695.1 Picea abies
TGATGGTCATAGCTACAACATGCAACACTGATCAAAATAATGTCATAACAAATAGATGCATATCAGAATAATCACACCTGTGTTGCATCCCTCTGAATGTGTTGGATCTTGAGATCCTTCTGGATCTATGGAAAGAGATCTTGTCTCCTGCAAATACTCTTTAAATTTTAACCATTTAAACATATGTGAGTACATGCCTCTGATAACATTTGCAGGTAGTGGCACCATCTGGCAGCAGCAGTAATGATTACCGACTCTTGAAAATTTCAAGGGTGACTGCAACTAGTGCTACGACTGATACTTCAACTGGTACTGTAACTGCAATTTCTACTGCAACTGGTTCTGAGACTGCAACTACAACTGCAACTTAGGGTTTTATGAGGAAATCCTAAATTTTCAAACTTCAAATTTTGAAATTTTGATCCAGGGGATAGATGCACTGAGTTGAGGCAAGTAAGTTGGTGCAGTCAGATTTATTAAAATCCAACTTTTACCCCCTCAAACTTGATCTGCATATTTCTGGACTAGTGCTTCTAGTTTTCTGGTACTTTTGGTACTTTTGGTACTATGGTTTTCTAGTTTTCTGGTACTTTGTGAAAAACTAGGGTTTCACTTTTCGGGAGATCTAGTCACTGAAAAGTTGCGCTGAAGGTGCAAAAATGATCCTTTAGCGAGGGCACACTTTTATAGATGGTTTTAGGGCTAAAATACCTCACCAACAAAAATCCCTAATTTGCATGTACAACAATAGTGACGTTTTTCACTTTTCTCTTATGAAAGATGCTCTCTTTAGCTTGGCTCTGATACCATGTTAATGTTTAAGACATTATTATAGTTCTTTTCATTTCAATACATAGCAATAGCATAATATAGAATCACTGAGAAATACACAATCACAAGAGACACGTCATTTATCATGGGAAACCCTCATGGGGAAGAAAACCCAGCAAAACTTCCTTATTATAGATAGCCAATACAATGCCAAGAGATAACTCAAACAAATACAGAAAGTCCTCTCCCAAATATGTCTCTCTCTCTCTCTCTCTCTCTCTCTCTCTCTCTCTCTCTCTCTCTCTCTCTCTTCTCCAACTGCAGCGCCGAAACTTGTCTCTCAATGAACAAGTGAGTGTGTGTCTAAGTGAGGCGCTAGCCTCCTTATTTATACAAATATGGCACGTGTGAAAGTGTCTTTTCACTGGCAGGGCTGACTTCTTCTTCTGGGTGGTTATAACCACCTTATTTATATTATGGGACCTCTTTGATATATTATGGGGCCAACTTCTTCTTTAGCCTATTACAATTACATTATGACCAATCTACAAAAGGGGATTTGGTCTTATACACTAGCCGACATGATCAATCCACAATGGGGATTGATCCAATGAATAATATATCAAATAATAATCAGAATACTCTTTGAAGTTACATTATTTCAACAGGAAATCCTTTAGGTATGCTTCTAACGAGTCCTTAAAACTCAATAATATCAATACGTACAAATCCCTAATTAAAAGGAAAAAAATGTACTATATCAATAAAAGGCAAGAGCAACTTTCACAACTATATAAGTTGGATTGTAATAAGTTCTGGTGTCAAATTCTAAACCTCAATACTAAAGAAAATAATAGGATTCCATTAAGGGACTAGAATTCCTACCTTAAAAGTCTTTACAAGTTCCCTAATGCCATGGACACCATTCCTATTGTCCCTACAAAGGAAGAATTTTTTTGTTAGATGACATAGAAGTTCAGGGTCAAGAGACTTGCAAATGGGAAAGCTAAGGACATTGCAGGCTACCAAGTTAAATTTTTTAAAATCGAAGGGCCTATCCTTATCCCTCACATACACAAGCTCTTCAATTTAGCAGTCAACCAGGGCTTCCCTAAACCCTTTGATCCAAGATCTTTTCATCGAAGTGACTTATAAAGAATTGTATTAAATGAGCATAAATTAAAGTGCACCATAAAGAAGAAAAAGTTCAATAATGAAGAAACATAGCATCAAATATGAACATAAAAACTTGATAACGGAGTTCATCCCTGGTGGACTACGTCTCTGGGTCCTGCTCTCAAATGGGTAGGCCTTTTTATTAACTCAACAAAAGAATTTGGAAAAAAACATAAGTATACCTCATTATGGAATTAAGTTGTAGAAGCTTTGCTCAGATCAGAAAATAGACAACACCATTGAATTTGTGGCATCAAATTACCCAAAAATGACTATCTTTACTCCTCAATCTGACTCTGGCACTCCCAGGCCCATGAGAAATATTGTCTCGATTTTTGTGCCTGCAACCTGCATTAATTCATTGTACTTTGTCTCAAAAAAAGTGTTTGTTTGTACCATCGAGGGACCTCTCCCATCTGTGGGAAAACTCAACATTTAAATTAAATGTTGGGTGGACTAACCAATGGAGTCTATTGGCCCAACGGTTGGCGGATACTATGTAAGGCGTTTGGATAGGGGGAGGTCCCGGGGTTGAGCCCGAGCGCCTCCCCTTTTGGGATTATAGTTATAACAATATATATGTGGTTTTGGAACCACCTCCAAGTTTGGATTTGTTGTTTATATTTGTTTGAATCAGAAGTTTGGCCACCAGATTTGGCAGGACATCCGCCAGATTTGGTGGGCCTTTTATTTTTTTTGAAAATTTGGTTTCGGGCCCTCCTTGGGCATTTTCCCACTGCCACGTGGAAACCAACCATTGGCCCATGCCATACACTTGCACACTCACCCTGCCACATCCCATACGGTCTGTCATGTGGTTGTACAAACTTCCACGTGGAACTTCCTCATTGGTCCACATGTTGACCTGAAAATGTCAAAAATGAGTGACACATGGAAACATCTGGTGCTGCCACATCCCCATGATGACATCAGCATGACATGTTTCACCCTATGTGTGTGCCACATATACTGTATGGATGTTGACGTCATCCATACTGATGATGACATCAGCAATATGGATGTTGACTCATCCCTGCTGACTAGGCTAGGTTGACCAGGACTTTGAACGCGAATATCTTTTTATCTGTAACTTTGTTTGATGAGCCGTTTACATCATTGGAAATATTGTGACGCACTCATCATGATGATGCAAATTTCATTGAGTTTTTAGGACTTTGAAATTTTTCCCTTTCTCTATCTGCTGAGGCCATTCTGAGCTTCCTGAGTTGCTTATGTGAATTTTGTGTTGTCCTTAGTCTTCTATGGATCCTTTTTGGATCATGCCTTCCCACTGAGAGCTTTTTGGACCACCAAAAGTTTTCATCAATAAACAGATAAGTGAGGGAAGAGTTCCCTCACCTTGTCCTTCTCAATCTAATTTTCCTTGCTTGGATTTTTGTCATTTAATCCTACTCGAAGATAATCAACATCACCCCTGTGTGAATTCCTCATCCTTGTATCTAGGATGATATCCTCCTTTAACTCATCCAATTACTTAGGAGAAAACTCATCAACTGAAGGTATTGAAACTTTCTCATCCTGATCCATGATCATAGGAGGCTCAAAAAGTTTCAAGTTCTCCACATTTACAATTGAGTAGATCTGCATATACGGTGGAAGATCTAGATGAAATGCATTGGTACCACTTTTCTCCAAAATAGTGAAGGGTTCATAACGAATGGGATTGATTTTCTTGCCTTCACCCTTCAATCTTTCCTTGTTGATGTGAAGCCATACCTGGTCTCCAACCTGGAACTGATGATCAACCCTATGTTTTTCATGTTGAGCTTTATATTGTACTTGAATTTTCTCCAGTTGTTCCCTGACTGCTTGATGTACCTGTTGGATCCTCTGGATGAACTTGCGACCTCTATATTCATTTATTTCTTCATTTGAATTGACATCTCTACGATACATCAAGCTTAAAGGAACCTTATGTAAATACCCAAAACATGTCTCAAAAGGCAAACACTGAGTGGAGGAATGTAAGGCTCGATTGTAAGCATGTTGTACATAGGGTATCTATTCATCCCATAACTTGGGATTCTTGCTACATCAGCATCGAAGAAAAAGTACCATTGTTTGGTTAACAACCTTTTTATGTTCGTCGGTCTGTGGATGGAAAGTAGTGATCCTCTTCAACTTGGTGTCCATCATTCTCCACAAACTTGTCCAAAAATATCCAAGGAATTGAGTATCTCGATCTGATATAATGGATGTGGGTAACCCAAAGTGAACCCAAACATATTCAAAGAAGATATTAACGGCCTACTCAACAATGATCTTCTTTTTACATGGCATTAAAATACACATCTTGTTGAACCTATCCAATACAACATACAAATAGTCATGACCCCTTTTCGACATTGGTAAACCCCCTATAAAATCTATGGAGATACTTTCCCATGGATGGGATGGAATAGGAAGTGGTGAGTATAGCCCCAATTTTCTATTAGTGGGCTTACAAGTAGAACACATCACACACCCCTTTACATATTTAGTTACAATTTCTTTCATCTGAGGCCAGTAACAAAACCTCTGCAGTGAGCCATAGTTTTTCCTACCCCAAAATTATCATACACAAGAGAAGTGTGAGCTTCTCATATTACATGGACTCATTCACTTGTAGGAATACATAGTTTTCCAAGATGGTAGAGTAGTTTTCCCTGTAGACAATAGTTCTCTACTTGTGCACCCTAGGTTAGCTTCTCATATACTTCTTTAAAATCTTCATCAATGGTATATTGTTCCACATATCTATCATGAGATAAAGAAACATTCTTCAATGGTATATTGTTCCACATATCTATCATGAGATAAAGAAACATTCTTCAAAATAATAGAAGCAACAATAGGAGGTCTAGAAAGCATATCAACTACCTTATCACTGGTACCCTTTTTGTACTTGATTACCAAATGAAATTGTTGTAGAAAACCCATCCATTTGTAATTTTGAGATTGTTGCAGTTTGGTCTATGCTTGGAGATACTGTAAGGGTTGATGATCTATATGTATGATTGTTTCCTTCCCTAACAAGTAGTGCTTCCATTTCTTTACGCTTTGAACTAATGCATACAACTCTTTATCATATGTAGGATAGTTAATAACAACTTGGTTAAAAGTTTTAGAGTGGTTACAGATAGGCTTACAATATTGGATCCATACTACACCCATGGCGTATCCACTGGAATCTATCTCGATATCGAAGGGTTGTTGAAGATTCGATAGTGCTAATACTAGTGCGATACTGATCTTTTCCTTCAAAGTGTTGAAAGTTTTTTGTTGCTTTCCTCCCCATTGAAATGTGCTCTTCACAATAGTTAAGGCATGCAAAGAAGCTGCTATAAAGGAGAAGTTTGAAATGAATCTCTTCTAGTACTGGACTTCACCTAAGAAGCTTTGTATTTTGGTTACACTTTTGGGCTCAGGCCAATTTACAATTACATCAATCTCGGAAGGATCAATTTTCAGTTGTCCTCCTCCTACAATATGACCTAAGTACACAAGTGAAGTCTTACCAAATTCACATTTGGATAGTTTTACATACAACTTTTCCTTTGCAAAGTATCTAATACTTACTTTACATGATTTACATGTTCATCCCAAGTCCCGCTAAAAATAAGAATGTCATCTAAATATACAATCACAAAATCATCTAGAAATGGCCTGAATACATCATTCATCACATGCATGAAAGTTGTTAGAGCATTACAAAGCCCAAATGGCATAAATAACCACTCAAACAATCCTGATTTGGTTTTAAAGGAGGTAGTCCATGCATCTTGTTCTGCAACCCTGATCTCATGGTATCCACTACGCAAATCCAACTTAGTGAAATAAACAACATTCTTTAATTGATCAAGTAAATCATCTATACGAGGAAGAGGGTATCAATTTTTCACCATGATTTTATTTAAGGCTCAATAATCGACACACATTCTCCATGTGCCATCTTTATTTGGTACCATCACGATCAGAGAAACACAAGGAGACAAGTTGAGCCTGATGACCCCTTGATCCAATAAGCCTTGTACCTTCTTCTTGATCTCTTTCATCTCTACAACTGATATCATGTACATGCCCACATTAGGAAGAGGAAAATCATGTTGAAGATGTATTTCATGTTGGATTTCCCTCTTAGGATTTAATCCATCTGGTTCCTGTAAAATATCATCATACTTAGAAACAATATCAATTAATTATTTCTTATGAGAAGGATCGCATCCTTGGAAAGCGTCAGATGTTCTGACATCTTTCTCCCTTATGACCATAAGTACATATCTCTTATTAGTGTTTATGAGTCTCTTCATTTGTCCGACATTAACAAGTGTTGTGTCTACCCACATGTTGTGGGCTCTACATATTCCAATCCCCCCTTAGTAAGGTGATATTTGTTCCCATGAAGAAAGAAGACTGATTTTCTATCATAAATATAAGGACTCCCCAGCACTATGCCACACATATCAAATGATACAACATCCAAATCCACTTCATCAATCAACTTTAAAGCAATACCAAATATGACCCTACATTGCTTGGTGAAATTAAGTTTTTCTTTATCACATACCCAACCGAGAGGATAAGGCTTTGGATGTGGTTTAGTTTCAAGACCCATCTTTTTGACAAATGCTTCAAATATCAAGTTTACTTGGGAACCTGGATCAAACAATGTATCTATCTTTGTGTGTTTAGATACAACTCTTATATGAAACAATTATTCCTCTTTCTTTCATCATCATGAGATTCATTATTGGAATTTGAACTAACATGAAGGGAATCTTTACCTTATACTCCAACCATTGTGATCTTTCCTTCATCTCCTGAATCATAACCAAGATCTTGTTGCACTGTAGCAACGGTCTTAGCCTTCCCTTTTCCACCAAACTGTTTTGGTCTCTTCTTTGGATGTAGTTTCCAACTGTGTTCATCATCATGACCACTTTTCTTGCAATGAGTGCAGGATGGGTTTCCTTCTTCTCTCTTTACAATGGCAGTCTTTTTGTCCTTATTTTTAAACTTCTTAAACTTCTTATGTGGGATATTGGAAGGTTTCTTTGTGGGATCTTCTTGAACATGCTTTCCCATGTTCTCAAGGTGAGTGGATTGCATACAAACTTCGCCAATACTAGTGGGGTTAAACAATAGCAAAGTATGATGAATATAACTATGAAGTGTGCCAATATACTTCATTAAAGTTTCATAAGAATCCAAAGGAATGTTTAATGCAAGAGTTTTCTTCCTAATTTCTTCCATGTAACTTTGTATAGTTTGACCTTTACTTTGTCTTAAAGTTTGTCATTACATCATTGCTTTATGTAAATAACCCAATGGATAAAAAAAATTCCTTATCACTAATTTAAATTCCAACCATGAGGAAAGAAGATTACCACACTTACTTATGTACTAAATTTTTCTCTCACACCATATGAGAGTGGTGTCTTCCAGTCGAAGAGAATCCAATTGAACTTTAACTTCCTCTTCATAAATCTTTTGAACATGAAAATATACTTCAACCTATCAGATCCAATTATCTAGCTTTTCAGGATTAGCATTTCCATTAAACATAGGTAAAGAAAATTTTACATCAATCTTTAATAATGGTTTCTTAAAAGAAGCTTTATGGATAGAATGATGAGAATGATGAGAATGCTCAGAGGAATAAGAGATATAAATTTATGGTGAAAATGGAGGCTGAGGAGGGTCTCCTCCATCCCCTTGATTTACTAAAGCATTATCTGTTGGGTATGTGTTATATTCTTTGCATGTGTGTGTGTGGGCACGTCAGATATGACAACTGCGTCTGACGATCCATCCTAGTAGTTCTCTATTTGTGTTGTGTTCACGGGGAACTTTCCTAGGGGGGTCCCAGGGGGGGCAGGTATGCCCCCCTTGGTTACGCGCAGCGCCCCAAATTTTGTTTTTAGCCAGTTTTTGCTATTTTTAGCGGTTTACTAAAAATAATCCCAGTTTTAGGGATTAGGGTTTTGGTATCTACGGAATACCTAAAAAAATTGTATATATTGTAAAGTGAATGGTGAAATTCGATATAATGAATATAAGAAAGGTTTTCTCGGTTGAGGGTTTCCGATATGATATCTCTGTGTACTATGTGAATGAGCCATTGATTAAATTTTATTTTGCTTAAGAATCTATATGCATTGCTTTACTTCACAGGTTTAAAACTTACATGTGGTATCAAAGCTCGTTTTTGGCTTCAGAGGGATGTTTAAATTACTAAGACAACAGAGAGGGGGGGTGAATTAGTTGTTACTGTGCTTAAACAATTTTAAGTCTATTAAACCATTTTTAATCTTTCATCAAGTGACCATCAATATTATACATCATATGAACAACATAAATAATGAGCATCAATCACACATAAGATATACACAGAGACATATTTTCACGAGGAAACCCATAAAGGGAGAAAACCTCTTCTTCTTCGAAATGATAGGCAGTCTTATATGTTCTATACATCATCTATGTTTGAGCACCAACTCAAAGTGAGGCTACTACCTCTATTTTACAAGCTCCAACTTGTTGAGAGCACCAAATTTCTGGTTTCTCTAGCACCGACTGAATGGAAGCACCTACTTCCACTTATACAAGCACCAACTTGCATACAAAAAACTCTGTGTTTTCCCAAGCACCACCCTGCCACGCTATTTTCTAGCCACAACTAGATGGAAGCTACAAGCATCATCCTTACAGAGATTGGTTGATCAATGCTCGCCAGATGTCATTATTCTACAAGAAACTCTAGGTGATAGCACAGCAGTGGTTAAGACCCTGGAAACTCTACTCTCGGGGTGGATGTTTGTAGCAATAGATGCTAGAGGTCGTTCAGGGGTTTGGCCACTGGATGGAAGAAAAGGAAATGAAAAATGGAAACTGGCTGGGGTTTTACTTTGGGGCTCGGTCTTACTATTTTCTCCACTGACATGGGCCGCACTTTAACTATTATAAACATCTATGGTCCTCACCAAGATAGACAATTGTATTGGAACTCACTTGCTGAGTGCGAATGGTTTAAGAAAAAATATTTTATACTTGGTGGTGACCTCAAATTCTGTTTAGGTGCCTCGGAGGTTTAGGGACCTAGAGCGGCGTCTGACCCATTAAACAATTTCTTTCTAAATTTCCTAGACCAAGGGGGCTAGTGGATGTGGAACCCCAAAAACTCTCACCTACCTGGTGCAATAGACGAGTTGGTCCGGATTGGGTGGCCAAACAACTGGACAGATTCCTACTGACAGATGATCTCTTGGATTCATCGGCCCTGGTTCAAAAATGGGTAACTTTTGGGGGAGAATCATACCATCTTCTGATTCTATTCGAATTCAGGCCCATCACTAGAAGTGTGACAAGCCCCTTCAAATTCCTCGAGGGATGGCTCTCGAATCCAACCTTCATTGATCTAGTAAGGGAGATATGGGTGAAACTACACGATCAATCCCAGACCCTAGCGACAATACATTTTGTTGAGAACCTCAAAATAATCAAACAAGCAACAAAAATTTGGGCCAAAGTGAAGCAATTAAATTATGATCATCAACTGAGAGATATCAAATTGGAACTAACAACACTACAAGATGGGGTTGGTTGGGGGTTCATTATCCAGGAAACAAAAGACCAACTCTATGGTTTGGAAGAAAGATGCAGGTTCATCCTGGAAGAAAGAGAGGCACACTGGAGGCTTAAGAGTCAGGTGTTGTGGCTAGCTTGCGGAGATGAAAACACAAAATTATTTCAGGCCATTGCCAAAGGTCGGAATATGGCCAACACCATTTTGATTTTATAGAATCAGAGGGAGGAGGAAGTAACAATGTTCAACGATTTAGCCGATTTGGGTACCAATAATTTTAAGGCACTTTTTAAATCACAGGAGGAGACATCCATTGCGGAAATTATTAAGGTGGCCCAACTCTTCCCCGGATTTGTAGAAGAGGAAGAAGTTGGATCCTTAATGACCCCAGTTACTGAAAAAGAGTTGTTAGAAGTATTACATACTTTCCAAAAAGGGAAGAGTCCTGGTCTAGACGATTGGCCAATTGAATTCTACTTGGGGTGCCTTGACATTCTAGGATCTGATCTCCTATGGGTGATTGAAGAATCAAGGGTGAGAGGACATATACATAACCCAATCAATGCTACTTTCATAGAACTAATCCCTAATACAGACAACTCGTCCTCCTTTTCAAGACTTTCGGCCAATCTCCCTTTGTAATTGTCTGTATAAGATAATCTCAAAAGTTGTCAGTAGAAGGTTAAAGGTAATTCTCTCTAAACACATGTCTGGGGAAAAATTTGGTTTCCTCAAAGGCAGGTAGATACATGAGGCTATTGGAGTAGCACAAGAAGGTCTACATAGCATAAAACTAAAGAAGTTAAAAGCATCCGTAATTAAAATAGATCTCTCCAAAGCTTTTGATAGGGTAAATTGGTTATACAGCCAAATGCTTTTGATTCATCTGGGCTTCAAACTGGTCTTTTTCAACTGGATAATGACTTTCTTGAACATGGTCTCTTTCTCCATTTTACTCAATGGTTCTGCCACAACCTTGTTTCAAGTGGAAAGAGGAATACGACAAGGATGCCCCCTATCTCCTCTACTCTTCGTTCTTGTTGTTGAAATCCTTAGCCACTACTTGGTAGAGGCAAAGGTGGGAGGACATTTCTCTGGTATTAAAATCACAAATGGGATGGTCATTACCCACTTACTCTTTGTGTATGATATAATAATATTTTGCGATGGATCGAAGAGGGATGCAGACTTATTATTGGAAGGTCTCACACTTTTCAAAACAAAAACGAGCATGAAAATTAATGCACAAAAATCCAATATACTCTTCTCTTGGATAGGGGATGAGGACATACATCAAACACAGGATCTGGAAGAAGGCCTCAAATACCTTGTCTTCCACCTAAAACCAAATGATTATAGGAACCATGATTGGATGTGGCTTTTGGCAAAGCTAGAAAAAAGACTACAAGTTTGGAGTAATAAATGGTTATCAAGGGCAGGTAGTGTTGGACCTTGACCAAGTTTTGGGAGATTCTTGGTCATGTTGACCTATTTAGGGACTTCGACATCCTGTTGAAGGAGGAGCGCAAGACGAAGCGAAGATCACGAGATCTCGGCCCCTTTTTGGGTCCTTTTTGGGATGTGTGAATATGTAACGAGAATGGGACATCAGCCCATGGGTTTACCCATGCTTAGGCCTATTTTGAAATATATAAATAGATGCTTAGGAAAGGTAGAAGTAGTGGTGCATCTATGTGATGTGAATTTATGCTAAGTGCAAGTAGAGTCTGTAAGTGCTTTGTGCATGACTATAAGAGACTTGCATAGCTAAGTGCAGGTCCTTGTAGTGGATTGTGGAAGGCTTAGTGCTGTAACACAAGGAAGAAGGATCTAGCGAGCTGTGCAGATCTTTTGTCCTATGCGGAGTAAGGGTTTTGAGGCTTTGTGCTTGTAACCGATTGATTGAAGACAATAATGAAGAAGAGTTGGTGGACATAGCCCTAGGGTGGGGGTGAACCACGTAAACACTGTGTTATGCTTCTTTTTGCTTTGTCTTGATGTGTTCACATGTTATTTGCTAAGTTCTTTGATGTATTTAGATAGATCTACTTATGCTTTGTGATTATTATATGTGAGAATGTTAGATATGATCTATATGGCCATGCTTAGTGTTTGATCTGCTCTATAGGATCTATTTATCTATTCTAAGTGATTAAATACATTAGATTAGTGTGAATGTTGCGAAGCTCTGTTTTATCATCGAAGTGGATATTGATTGCATATTGAGGAAATGACGGTGCTAAGTGATTTATTAAGTAGTACAATCACAAATCTGTGTCCTAGCTAAGGTTGCAGACACCTAAGTCTTTCAACCACCCCTGCCTCTACCTTGGGTGAGACTTCATCTACTTCACAGGTGTTTTCGAAAGGGCCGGTAGTTAGGGCTTTGTTGGTTTGTTGTTGTAGTGTTGAACCCTGAGTCTCCCCCTGTGCCAACAAATGGTTCTGTTGTCGGGACCTGAGACTGTGATTGTTGGGAACTGAGAAAGAAGAAGCTTTGTGCAAAGATTCAACCTGAAATTGTGAAATATCTGTGCGTAGATCTGTGCCCTAGTGCGTAGTATCCTACTCAATTTATAAATCTCTATGATAAATAAGGAAGCCCGATATGAAGAAAAGAGGTCGGATCTGAAGGAAAGAAGCAAGATCTGAAAGATTTGTTCTCTAAGAAAGGAAAAAGTGAGGATTTCTGATTAAAAAAGGTAAGATCTGCAAGCTCTGTGCTATGATAAAAGGTAAGAATAGTTAAAAGTTTTAGATCTGGAATCTTTGTACTCTATAGAAGTAAGATAAGTGGAAATTTTTGTTTCTAAAGTATGGATCTAGGTATGTTTGATAGGTTCTGTCCTAGCTTGAAAACTAGGAAACTAATAGATGAAAGAAGGTTTGATATGAGTAGATCTGATAAGAATAGTGAAAGATATGTTATACCTATGCAAAGAAAAAATGTTTGGACTAACAAATGGATGCAGGATCCTAGAAAGAATTTTTTGCAGGTTAGCTACCATGATCCTAGTGCACAGTACCAAAGAAGTTGGGGATCATTCAAAAGAAAGAGAGGATTAACCATTTTTTATAGTTGCAGAAGATCGGGACATATTGCTAAGGAATGCCTTGGGAAAAGAACTGGTTGTCTTTGTTGTAAATATATGGACCATGAAGTGTTGGATTGCCCTAGAATGATTGTTAAGTTGGAAGAAATGAATCTAAATAAAGAAAACCCTAAGGCAGATCCAAAAATGGCAGAACCCCAGAAATAATCAGAGAAAGTATTGTTGCAAATAAACGGAACCCTGAATGACCATCGACATGTCAGACTATCAGAGATGTTCAAGGAAAAAGAATGCATTGAAGTAAGAATAGGAGACTTTGACATTGACTGTATTCTGGATGAAGAAACACGGTGAATATCATGACAGAAAGAACTTGGGAAGCCATAGGGCAGCCTGCTATGATCCCTTCATTAGGAGGAATAGGACTATTCAGAGGAAATTTGATAAACCTATGTGGGAAGCTCGCTCGCATACCTATGAACACTAATGGAACTTCGACAGAAGAAGATTTTGAGATTATTAAATTTATTGAAGACGATGTCCCGTTTACTATGTTACTGGGAAAACCTTGGATTGATAGAGATCAAGCCAGACGAAAATAAGAAGGAGAAGTTTTGGAGAAGAAGAAGCAAGAGTTAAAATATTTCATGACTAGAAGGATCGCACACTTGATTGAAGAACAGGAGAGAAGATCAAAGATATGTAACACTAGCAACCCAGATGTCGAAGCTGAGAGAAAATTAGAAGACCCACAAAAGACCGAAGTACCTACCCTAGACAAATATAGTATTATCCAAGAACCCTAGGGAAGAATCTCAACAGCGCGAAGTGACTATGACCAAAGAAGATAAGAATCAGAATGGAAAAAGAACTACCAAGACGAAGCTCACTGCAAAGAAGGCTAGAAAGCTAAGTAAGAAGACGTCTAAGATTGAAAAGTTATAGAAAGTTTGAGAGGGAACCTCAAAGAAGGAAAATCTACAAAATTGGAGCTTCGTCGGGATATCAGAACAACAACATCATGCACTTCACCATGGCGAAGCAATATAGCCGTTGGGGACATTATATCCGTTCAATCAATGCTCTGAATGGGAAGAAAGGAAATTATGGTTAGTCATCAGACCGTTGGATTGCACCATAACAGACCAAACAAGAGTTAATGGAGGCTCATACTCGATGTAAGCAAACCGTTGTCAAATTACCTATTTATCCCGCCGCGCCACGCACCGAGAACACTTTTGCCAATTGATAATTCGAGCCCGCAGACTAAGCTGAGCTTATATAGTGATCATCGCACTCTTTCTCTCTATCTTAGTACTGTGTCTAAGTTGTTCCCTGAACCCACGATTGTTAACCCCGAGTGCATATGTCGGAAGAATTGAGTGTTGCAGAGAAAGCTTCTGAATAAGTTTTGATCGACCTGATGACTGAAAGAGTCATCTCAGAGAGAGGATTATCCACAGGTTTACAAGCATCATCCATGAGAGGGTTTCCATCCTCTCTGTCAACTACTCGAGCTGGACCATCCCGACCAGCCGATGAAAAGCGAACCAAGCACATAGACGATCTAGCGAATGCTAAGTTGATTCTAAAAATTTTACCCGCCTATCTACCACCTCTAAGCGGTGCAATCAATCAAGACAGTGTGCCTAGAGAATTTGAGTATGCTTTGGTCACTGCGTACCACCGAAGGGGATACGTGAAGTTCGCACAAACCAAGAAAATATTGCAGCATCAGCGACAGAAAAGTCTACAACATGCTCACCCCACATAATTACCTGACCAAAACAAAGGGAAATAATTCGAAGATAGTTCCCCAGTCATGGACAATGAACCTCGCGCAGTCCACACTGCTCAATGTCATGTAGATTCCTCACTTCGGAAGGCACTAAGAAGTGAATGCATGCATCAAGCTGCTACTGTCATGTTACCATGGAGGATACTTGTGGTTAAACCGTCGTATCACAGTGGATCCGACATTGATCAGTCGGATTACAGGGCTGAGTATGCAAGGCCCTGACCCACAGGATTTCTACCCTGGAAAAGCCATGGACCGCACTCTCGCACAAAGGATCAAGGACACTTACGAAGATGTCAAAAAGGGAACGCGGGGCTACAAGGTAGCTTCTATCCAGAGCGACGCAGTGTGCCTAGCCTATCAATTGATCGCAGGAAAGTTAGTTTGCAAGAACCGACCCACCCAAGTGACTGGTTTTGTAATCGACCTCGCAGGAAAGTGCATGGAGGGCCTACAAATGAATTGGGAGAAGTACCTCATGAACTAGTTGGAACCAAATAGTAGGGAAGTGTAAGATCAAGGATATGAGTTCCAGTTCAGCTGGCTTCTAATCCTAATCACTTTCATCGCATGGGAGATGCCAGAAGGTGCAACCTTCCCATACATCGAGCCCTTTGAACCTCTGGCCATGAAGTTCAGTACATTATGGTATTCCAGTGACATGAACAAGAAATGGCAGTCAAATGTCGTATTCCACACATATTACAACCAGCTAAAGACAACCATCTAGTCTGAGCCTCGCATCACACCAAATACTCTCCACAGGTTTCGGCCTTTAATGAAATTCAGTGCGGACCGCCATTTCAGTTCTATTACAGTGTGCATTGATGAGCACAAGCATCAACTTTAGTCTTACTACAAGCTGATAGAAGAGGACTTAGAAGATATTACTAAATACTGGTCAGTGGACCTCCTCATTCCAGTAGATCCTGTAGAGATGTCCAACATTGACAGTCCAGAAGCAGCGCATGATACACCTGGACCCAGCAAGACAAAGAAAAATGAAGAAGCCCAAGATGTAAGTAGTACCTCAGTGAAGACTACTTCCATCTCACCTACGCAAGGAGGATATGGAAGAGAGATAGATGGCGCAGAAGTTGAACAAAAGAAAGGAGAGGTTACACCGCCTAGAGACAAGGAGGATCTCTCGAAGAAAAGGAAGGTTTCCCCCCCGAAGCCTTCCTCTCGGAAGAAGTTGAAAGCCTCTATGAAAAAAATGAAGACTACCCTCACCTTAGATGACTTCGATTTCATTGTAGTAGCACTAAATGATGCTTCACTAGAGATAGCAAAGAAGCAAGAGGCTCAGAAAGAGAAGATATATAATCAAATTAAGGTTGAACTTCAAGGGGTGCAGCAAGAACTACAGTCCAGTCGCATAGTTTCCACTGTGCCTCTGCCATTGGAAACACCAGAAATGGGAGATGAGTCAGCTCAACTCCACCGAATTGTTGATACAATCGAAGATCGCCTTCGACGAGCACAGAAGGAAACAGTGCAAGCCACCTAGGATTTAGCACAAGTACAGGGAGACCTTTTAGAGCAACGCAGTACTGAGAACAAGAAAATCTTGCTCTCCAAGCAAAGTGGGATGAAGAAAAATCCCAGCTACAGAACGAAAAGGAATAGTTGCTCGCGGAGAAAATTGAAGTAAAGGAAAGGGTCAGCAGAGCACTTCGCTCTATGACAGTCGTCGAAGTAAAGGCTGAAGAGAGAGTTCCACAACAGGTGGCATAAATTGAAGAAGTAATTCAACAACTACAACAACACATAGAATATTTGGAGCTATGCGCAGTGCCCGATACCCCGCAAGATGTAAGAGACCAAAGGGAAGCAACCTCCAGGAGCATAGTTGACAGACTAAAAGATCTTGCCCTAGAGTGCAAGTAGTTGAGTAACCATAGTGCCCAAATGTATGAGAAGCTCTATGAGAACCCAGAGTTACAGGCACTGGAGTCACGGCTCTAGGAAGCGAAGTAGCACATAGACACACTACAGGCATAGTTGAAGGCCCTATCAGTTGTAGACAGAATGAAGAGATTTCAAGAAAAACACACTGCCCAACAACAAATCCATATGATCCAGAGAAAAGTTATGGAAATAACTCAATGACTCCAACCTGTGAAAGATAAGGCCTATCAGTTGTTTACAGAGTTTGAAAGCTAAGGAGAAGAGCTAGAACAGGTTGTCACCACAACAGAACAATGCCTATAAGGGCCAGTGAATGATGCAGTGATATAGGAGTTCTTCGAGCAAGAAGTCATAGCAAAGTAGCAGGTCAAAGAAGCTCGAGCCAAGCTTGAGGCATTCGAGGTAGAACTATTCAGACCAGAGTGACTCGTGACAAGTCACAGGTGAGTGTTGGGGGACTGTTGGCTGTTACACATTATTTTGGTCACCCTGATGATGATTACATAAACATGTGTTCAAGTTCCCAATATAATCTTTTTCCTGAGAAAAGAAACCTCTTTCCACCCTTGCAAGATGCATTTTTGGAAGGCCGTCGTGGGCAACTCCCTTTACACAGTGCGGAAATCCCTGATTTCCACATGATGCACTATAGCTAGTCCATGGGATTTCTACAGGCTGCTATATAGGCAGGTCATGGTGACACTTTAAAACTAAAATAGGAAAGAAGTTCTAGTAGCTTCTAGAAGTGGAAATTTCTGGAAATATGAGGTGGCATCCGTATGGTTACGATCCTCCTAACTTCTCTGATTTGATGGGATCATCCTCATCTCTTTAACCACTTCAGCTTCTCCTATATAATGATAGGCTTCTCATGGAAAAGGTTAAAGGTACAAGCATAAAGAAGCATAGAGACTGAAAAGAGAATAGATTGAAGTCTGTGTGAAGAATCCTCTTTCAAGTGATGCTTGAGGTCTCCATTCATCCATCAAGTTTTTTGAAAGAAATCTTCATGCAAACATCGAAGAAAATGTATGTGTGTGTCAGAAAAAAGGGCCACTGAAAGGGAACTTGCAACATCAAGGCGATTCGGTTGTATCTTCTACCTTCCATTAATATAATACGGTGGCATGTCTCTTTCCCATAAAATGATTGATATTTTATTACATGACTCCTTGATCACATGTTTAGGTTGTCATTGAATTTCACTATTGCTTCTTTCACGTTGGTTGATTTGTGTTATTATAGATCTTATCTCACAGGAGCAAAGCAAGATCAACAAAGACATAAGGAAGCAATTCATAAGGTATGTTATCTATTCCTCCTTTGGTAACTAAATTCAATGATCATAATCTAGGGAAAGCATATTGTTCCATCTTGTTTTGTTCTAGATCCAGGTGGATCTAGGGGGATTAGTTCATGCTCGCATCTACCAATTTACCCGTTAACAAAATTGGTGACTCCACTGGGGAGAGGTAACTTGATTGTGGTTTTTCATTGGCCATTTTCTCATAGCCTATATTTTACATTATGTTTCAGTCTCTGAGTCTGTGGGAGACCTAATTAGACTCACTGGATTTAAAATTTTCCTGAGACCCTTTGTCCTTTTTGAAAAATTTTATATTTTGTGAAACACGTCTACACTGCACCCTGTTGCTAGCCCATGGAAACCTTCCATTTCTACACCCTGGTGGTTTGTTTCAGTGTGAGATTTATGTGACCTGCATGACTATTGGCCTGCGAAAATCACTCATTTCCACACTACGTTATACTGCTTGCCCGCGGCAGCGTTTGAAAACTTTTTGGATTGGGTCTTGACCTTTACTATTGCCCAATTTTTTCTTCAATCGGCTGGAAAAATATTTTTGATAACAGTTCTTGAATGCTTTTGATTGTTTCAACTTGATCTTGATTGATTTTGGAGATCGAATGCCTCTCGTTTGATATTTTTCGATCTTTGTTTTTATCAACAAGGATATAATCTTTGGACTTGCGTCTAAGTGCTTTCTCGATCAAAGATTTTGTTTTGGGTTTGGATTTGTAAGTTGGTTGCATCTTCTGGATTGCTTAATGATCAGAAAAACGTTTCTTGTTCACATTTGAAGAAACCTTTTCTTGTCATTTTGTGTTTTTATCTCCATTGAAAGATTGATTTGGGTGCTTGTTGTGTGTTTTATTTTCATTGGTTGCTTACCCTTTCTTAGTTCCATCCCTGTTTTCAGTTTCTAAAAAAAAAAATTCAAAGTCTTTTAAGTCTTTTAAGCAATCATTTATTCAGAAAATACTGGCGTTTAAAATATTGAAAGAGAACGAATAGTGAAATTACATTGTTAATGATTGTTTGGTACTACATTCAAAAAAGGAATTGTACATCGTAGTTTGCATTGTTCTAGAAAAATTATTTTTCCCTACTATAGATAGAATTCATCGAATGAAATTTTGTATCATTCATTTCTATTTACTCATTATTGGGTCAAAGTCTTACACAACATTGGTTTCATTCCTGTCTCCCTCGAGTAACAACAACCGTTAATAATATTGCGAAACTTTAAAATTCAACTAGTAACATTTTCTAGGGCTCTTTTACACCAACATTAGCTAGGCTAGAGCTTTGGAATAGGCGATGAGACACATTCTCCAAAGCACAAAACACACAATAGCATCTTGTGATAAGGAGTGTCAAATTCCATTTACAACATTTTTTCCTGGGAAGCCCTTCTGACACGAGGGTCAAACCTAAGGTCACATTGAGATTGACAGATTTACTCACCTTGCTTTGTTGATATCAGTGTAGAGATTGCACGTATTACGACGGTCGCTTGAAGGTATACCCACAATGATGAGTGGAAGCCTCTCAAATTGATTTGGGCTAGATACCCTGCCCTTGCGTGTGGATCGAACGGTCGACTGTTTCCACAGGCATCATTGTTGTTTGTGGTAACTTTAGTAGCCTATCCTCTTAGGGTATTACAAAAGGTGACTGTGGAGGGGTAAGTCTTCACAGTACCTGGAATCAACGTTGCCCAGACTCACTCAGGCTCCTTGGAGGGTATACCCATGATTATGTGTGGGAGCTTTCACCAGGGTGTAATTCCATTAAGCAGGTCGTCAATGTAAATTTTCCACCTTAGCCCATCCCCTTCTTGTGTCGACGTCACGACGTTGGATTTCATCACCAACTAGTGACTTCGGAATAGGAAAGTTTTGTTTGCTTGGTTTTGATTCCTAGATTTTACTAGTGTGTGTTGTTTTTTTCCATAAGTTGGCCATTGAGTTTCTTTTGTAAGATATTTAGCTCTGCCAACATTGACCCTCCATGTCGCTCACGTAGAATGCAAGGACTTCCCCCAGAAGATCTAGGAGGTTCTCAACCCT
The DNA here is from genome assembly GCA_900067695.1 of Picea abies. Lineage (NCBI taxonomy): Eukaryota > Viridiplantae > Streptophyta > Pinopsida > Pinales > Pinaceae > Picea > Picea abies. The sequence continues at coordinate 19,667 of CBVK0100097267.1, forward strand.
TGCCTACCAACCCACTGGAGGACTCTCCTCAATAGAGTGAGGTCCAAGACACTGCCACTCCATGAGTGGAAGGTTCTGATTCTCTAGAGTCTTTTTGAATTCCTCACAGTTCCAAGAGACGTATTCTTTAGGTAAATTCTTCTGGAGATATTATTGTTGAAACTTCTGGAGTACCAACCGGACTGTTCATAGGCCCTGAGGTTAGGATCCCTTTTGGTCTACTCACATTCTGAGACAGGATATTTTCAGCCCCGGCACAAGTGCCGATATATTTGTCGAGTACGAGCTACCCGAAACATATGATATAGAACATACTCTCATTACGACTGCCTATATCTTCTCAACAATTCCGACACCCAGTTGGCGGATCCCAACTCGACCATCCCCCTTCAGATGGCCCATTCTACAATGGTCCAAAATACTATGACTATTCCCACCAGTAATATAGTGCCTAGACAAGCCCCCATTGGCAAGCCTCTTTCGCCTAGACTCACCCCAACACTTACCCCCGGATATCATGCGTTGAATGCTTCTATTCTTGTTCCTACCCAAGTCCCATCTGGAACTCCTGGAGTTTCTACTCCTTCTGAGAAAAATATTGTTCCTGGTTTTATTGTGACACTTCCTCGACCCCCTTCCAAAGGGTGTCTTCCATCCCCTATCGGAGGAACCGACCCTAGTGGCACTACCCATTCTTTCACATCTAATTACCAGATTCCTTTTGGTGGACAATTTCACCCTAGAGGCCAAACACAATCCCCTTTTGGAGGTCGAATCCCAATTGAGATGCAACCCCCGATTGGAGGGCAACCCCCACCTACCCCACCCTATGGACAGAACATACTTGTAGCCTTGGCCCAGTGTTAGAACTATCTTATCCAAAATAATCCTCAACCGGCTGGGGGGCAACAACCTCAAGCTAGCTCTTTCATACCCCCTAGTACAGGCCAACCATATCCAGGTCCGTCCAATCCCATTTGGGGTTCAAACACTCGACCCAATGTCCCTATTCAAGGGAACAACCCTAACCAGTACAACCCTATGGGTTACATCCTTCCTCACCAACCACCGAATCTACCTAGATCTTCGCATCATATGAAAACTGGTTACGATCCTACTGGTATACCTACGGGACTTCCTCCCCAAAGTCACCAGTACCCCACGTGAATAGATAGTTACCCTTCTTAGCCACTTTGGACCTCCCTGATCTGTCTAGAATTTTAAATGATCCTATCAGTCACTCTCCTCTATGGCCCGTAATACTAGCCAAACTACCATCTGACATTCCTAAGTTCGATGGTAAACCGAGAGAGGACCCAAACAATCATGTAATGACTTTCCACCTTTGGTGTTCATCCAACTCTTTGATGGATGACTCTATTCGATTACGTCTTTTTCAGCGAACTCTCACGGGTTCATCTGCGAAGTGGTATATAGAATTTTCATGAGGCTTCTTCACCGATTTCAATACCCCAGCTATGGCTTTCCTCACTCACTACCAGTTGTCAATCCGTTATGAAACAGGGACTGATATTTTGATTTATTTCAAGCAAAGTAAAGCCACTCATATCTCTGATCACATTCATGAGTGGAGACAAAGACATTGTCTAATCAAACTCGATCTTGCCGATCAGTTATTGGTAGAATGGTTCATGAAATCCTTCGTGAATGACATATATAAAGACATTTTTATGGGTGGAGTTGTCACAGAAGAATAGGCAATCAGTCGTGCCCAGTATCTCGATCTCATTTATTCACAAACATGTACTCTTTACGATTTTCTCCCTGATGCACCTCGTCCTTCTACCACGACCACCTCAATGAGCCCAACAACTTCTCATGCCTGATGAGTGAGATTGTTGTGGGTGGGATTTTCAGTTTTGATTGGAAAAACCACAGTGTAGTCATTAGATTGTCGATGTTTCGGATCCAGATCAGGATCCATAATCAACCTTAGTCTGATGGTGTGATAGGTACTTTCCATAATCAACCTTGGTCTACAATGAACTCTCACACCACACCCAAATCCCATGCTTCTAATGCTCAAACTGCTTCGATGCCCGCCCCTCCCACCAATAAAACTTCAGAAGTGAATGTTGTTCAATTGACTCCTACCGATAAGAACAAATCTAAAAAGGGGAAGGGTAGGAATAAGGAGGATAATAATAACAACCCATAATCCGATAAGACCAAGACACAACCTGCTGAAGATAAGGATAAACACAAACCTCACTATCCTTGCCTTATCTGTGGTGATGATCACGACACAAAGGATTGTCTGAGATGTGCTGAGGTCATGAAGTTCCTCCAAGGGACCCCAAAACCTCCTAGCCCTGCCATCTTGTCTCAACCCTTCCCTTCTCAACAACAGTCTCAATTGGTCATCCATGATCAACCTTCTTCCTCCACCACATCCTATGTACTTATGTGTAATGGTGATTCAAAGCAAAATGACATCACACTTACCACTTGTGTCAAAGATTACCCTTCCTTCAAGGAGAAAGTTGATGATATACCACCTTCTTTGGTTCAACAATCTCCCTCGGCTCCACCTTCCAACGGTCCTCTTCATCTCGAATGACTAAACCCCGACACATTCCTTTGCCCTCCTCCCAAGGGTGTGGTTCGAAAGTCTGCTTTCAATCCTCATCTGCGTGCTACCCAAAACTACAGTATAGTGGAAGATTTGGCACAAGCATTGTCTGTGATGCCAGCCCTCGAAGTCCTTCAAAGTCGTCCTTCAAAATGGAAGGCGTTGTTGAAACCTATCGATGGAATCGACCCTACGGATACAAATTTAATAATCTTTGACTTGGAAGTTCACATTCAAAGGTTACCCCCTCAACTCGAATTTCAAATACAAGTTGTTGTCTCCGACAAGAACATTTGTAGAACGGATATTGACGAGGGTGCCTCGACATGTGTCATGTCCATTTTCTACTGGAAAGCCATCGGCTCTCCTCCCTTAACTAAATCACACAACACTCTCAAGGTCTTTAACAAGTCTAGATTTAAACCCTATGGTGTCCTCCCTTCGCTGCCTATTACGTTAGAATGCAAAACGATCAATGTTGAAGTTGAGGTCTTTGATGCACCTCTTGATTACAACCTTCTACTCGGTCGTAGCTGGATCAATTCTATGCGTGCAGTTGTGTCTACTCTTTTCCATATCATGCGTTTTCCACATCAAGGAAAGGTAGTTATCGTAGACCAACTAGCCTTCTTCAACTCTGACACATGTACCAGCAACATACCTTTTATTGCAAAGACACCCCCTGGATACGAGAATGTTGGTGTGGTTCTATTAAAAGATTCCACTCTGATGGGTACATTCCCAATCCCACCACCTGACATTCCACCACCTCTGGTTTCCTCGATCAACATGATTTCCACCTCCGTTCATGAAACCCATTCATCTTCTAACCCATGGCTAATACCCGAACCTGGTGATTATTCCTGCTATGGTGACCAGATACCTTTAAGTCCAATTGAATTTGCCTATCAAGCCATTCAATCGACATCCCCCTCTACCCCCTCTCTCGGTGATTCATCTCCTGATCATTTTCACATGACTTTTCCTACAGATGAGATGATCATGTCGGTTATGTCCATCGAAGACACTCCTTGGGACGATGGACATCATCGTTCCATTCTCTTCCTAGAACCAGACACACTCGAGAGTTACCAACGGATTTCGACCTCGTCGACCGTTGTCATTATTACTTTGGTTCTCGACTCCACACACGATGTGTTATATGAAGGGAACTTAAGAAAAATTTCACCAACCATCCCCCTCGACATCTCTATCAAACCTAGAGCTTTTTAAAATGTCCATATCGGAGCTTCGTGTTCCACCAATGAAGTTGTCACATATAAGTCACTTTTCCAAGAATTTCGTAACATCTTCATGTGGAGCTATGAAGAGATTCCCAGCATTGACCCTGATATTGTTGTACACGAAATCAAGACATACCCGGGCACTAAACCCGTCCAACAAAGACTTCACCCAGTCCACCCTCGTAAAGCAACTGCTCTTAAGCTTGAAGTCGAAAAACGTCTTAAAGTTGGCTTTATTTATCCCATGGCTTTAAATGATTGGGTATCCAATATCGTTCCGGTTAACAAGAAACAAGGTACGATCCATGCCTATGTTGATTATAGGGATATCAACAAAGCTTGTCCTAAAGGCAACTTTCCCACCCCCTTCGTTCACCAAATCGTCGACGATTGCACCGGAAGTGAAATCTTCTCTCTGATGGACGATTTCTCCGGATATAATCAGATCAACATCTTACCAGTGGATCAACACAAAACCGCGTTTATTTGTCCTTGGGGCACTTTTGCCTACCGGAAACTGCCCTTCAGTTTAAAGAATGTCGGTGCCATGTTTCAAAGTGTTGTGTCTTATGCTTTCCATGATATTAAGCACATTGTACAACCATATTTAGATTACCTACCAGCACATTACATGCATCGTAGTGATCATCCGACCCACCTCCGAGCCATTTTCCTTCGCTGTTGGTTCTATTGTATATGATTAAACCCACACAAATGTGTTTTTTGTGTGGATTATGACCAACTCTTAGGCTTTATTGTGTCACCTCAAGGGATCAGGGTAGATCCTTTGAAAGTTGAGGCAATTCTCAATCTCCCTCCTCCTTCTTCACTTCGCCAGCTACAAAGTTTGCAAGGGAAGGAAAACTTTCTACATCGTTTTATCCTGAACTACGTTGAATTAACACTTGGATTTACTCGACTATTAAAGAAAGGCTTCAAATTTGTATGGGAAACCACTACCAACAAAGCCTTCGACACTTTGAAATTGACTTTAACCCATATCCCACTACTTTTCTCACCCGATTATAGTCGAGATTATTTCCTTTATCTCGTTGCTTCGGATTCGACCATTGCCATGGTTCTAGTCCAAGAGGACGATTCTCACGATGAACATGTTATTTATTATTTGAGTCGGAGTCTCAAGACTATCGAAGCCGAGCATTTACATGTTGAAAAACTGGCCTTGGCAATTGTTCAAGTTGTCCAACGTTTCCGACACTATATCCTCTTACGCAAGACCACCGTGATTTCCAATTGAAACCCCATGCAACACACTCTTACACGCCAGTTGTTAGGGGGAAAAACTCCAAACAGATTGTGATACTCCAGGAGTTTGACTTAGATTTTTAAAGTGCTAAGTTCGAGAAATCCTTGGTGTTTGTTGAATTGATATGTGACCTTCCCTGTTTTGAGATGGAAAATGTAGCAGAGGATTCATTACCCGATGAATCTCTTTTTCTGATTAGTTCCGATGACCTTTGGTATGGAGATCTCATTATATATCTCCAGACTCAGACTTGTTGTCCCAATTTGTCTAGTACTGACCATCGTCGCATATGTTACCAAGCCCGTCAGTATATCATCCTCGGTGATACTCTTTATCTTTGTGGTGTTGACTCCGTTTTTCGACAATGTCTCAGTTATGATGAGGCTGAGAAAGATTTGAATGACTGCCATTCTAGAGCATGTGGTGGTCACATGTCTGGGTATGCTACTGCCTAAAATATCTTACAAGCTGGGTATTTTTGGCCTTCTCTATTCAAAGATTGTATTATTTTTGTCCAAAAATGTCACGCTTGCCAAACATACAATAACAAAATAAGATCTCACCCTGCTCCCTTACATCCTGTAGTTTCCATTGGACCCTTCGCTAAATGGGGCATCGATTTCATGACATGTCACCCTCACTCGGCTGGGGGGCATGGGTACATTATTATAGCCGTAGATTATTTCACGAAATGGGCTGAGGTGATGCCTACAATCGACAAAACGGGTAAAAATGCAGCCCTATTCATCTTCAATCACATTATTACACGATTTGGAATCCCACAGGCTATCATCACCGATCACAGTAGCCACTTTTGAAACTTTATGATGTCTGCGCTAACAGAAAATTTGGGTCTTCAACATGAAAACTCAACCCCCTACTATCCACAGGTGAATGGCCAAGTCAAAGCAATAAACAAAATACTTATTACCATGCTTCGACGGATTATCGGAATTCATAAAACGAGTTGGCACACAATGTTGTTCTCAGCATTGTGGGCCTATCGGACATCTGTGAAGTCAGCCACGGGGTTTACACCATTCCAATTAATGTACAGTTTAGAATTTGTTCTACCGATTGAATTTGAAATTCCATTGTTAAAACTAGTCGTCCAACTTCTCCCAAACACCTCAGCTGAGGAGGAACGTTTGTTGTATCTTACGCAATTAGATGAAGCCTGTCACGATGCCACCTTAGTTATTGAAACCCAGAAGAAACGCGTAAAATCCCAATATGACAAACATGTCAAGCCACGCGTGTTTTCTAAAGGTGATCTAGTTCTCCTCTGTGAACAAGATCGTGATTTGCTAGGAGCCGAAAAATTTGAGGCTATGTGGCAAGGCCCTTATATTTTCAAAAGAGTGTTAGAGAAGGGACCATACGAGTTAGTATATTACGATGGCACTCCTTTGAGTGAACCCATAAATGGGCTTTACTTGAAGAAGTACTACGCTTAGCCTATCTCTGCATAAGCACTTGTATTTTTACTGTATCATACTCTTGTGTGTTACTTTAAATGTGTTTCTGTTATTTGAATTTTACCCCTGACTACTTACCCTGCATTGTGTTTGGTCTCCAGATGTCGGTGTTTTCACTACCTTACATTGGCTTCACCGATGGTGCTAGCAGTAGTACCCAGAATTTAGCTTCTGCTGCTTGGGCAATCTATGCACCCTCAAACGAACTTATTTGTCTACAAGGTGTTTATCTCGATCGAGTGACCAATAATATCGCAGAGTATAGTGCGGTCATCGAATTATTGACTAGTGCTATTTCTCTTGGGATTCGTCGCTTCATTATACGACTTGATTCACACCTAGTAGTACTACAGTTAAACAATGTCTATACTATCCAAAGCCCTACTCTATTACGGGTATATTTACAAATCCACCTTTTGGAATGTCATTTTGATTATATTGAATATCAACACATTCTTAGATGTCTAAATACATTAACTGATGCTCTAGCTAATTATGTATTAGACAGACATTTGAGACATTTGTAATTCCAATCACATTTCACATATTGTACAAAGAGCAGAGTAAACCGGTAAAAGCCTCATGTATATATAGATAATGATATAATGTTTACAAAAAGCGTTTTCATCCGAAGATCAAAATATCAAAATATAGAGCCCATGGCCCCTACAAAATGGCCTCATGGATGCCTCTCGCGATAGCATACTACTGCTCTCGCTACTCTATGTAGTAACCGACTAAGAGAGCTAGATACGCCTACAGTATGGCATTGATAATGCCTCGGGATCTCCTCGATGGATATATCAGGGATGTCTGTCGTCAAGCCCTCCAGGTTCTAATCTATCACATCATAATCTTTGGCATCCCATCCAGCTACTACGCGTACCTCTCATCGCCTCTGAATAAGAGAAGAGCTTGGGGGTCAATGTGGCCCTACATCTGCATGATCAAAATTTTTTTATTCTAAGTCTTTTGATCGGAAACACAAAAATATTAAATATCTTAAAAACTCATAAAAATATTGTAAAAAATACAAATGTCTTTCTTACCTAGATCTCCCCACTGAGATCCCTTAGGGAGAACCAAATCTGGATCACCTCAAAAGTCTAGACCGGCATAAGCATAATCATCAATCATCAGGATTTGTGGTCCCAACCAATTGAAGAATGCATCATCATACTTCACAATCCAGCCCGCCACATGTTGTGTCATCAGATCACACCATATTTTCATTCGTGGGTCTCTCGGGGCTGGTATTCCCCATTCCACCTGTAGGCGTAGGTGTGGCACTCTTTCTAGGAAGAAATGGGCCCATAATTGAACTACTTGAGGTCCCCATTCTTATTTTTCATGAGTTGAGTTTTCATGCTGCATAATAGACCGTTACACCAATTAAATACTCGAGGCTCCAAGCATTCAATAGCATATTGAAAGTAACTTTGGAGTGCCATGTGTGGCGGAGCACTCCATGCCATCCGTGCAACAGTAAACAGGATGGTCCTGAGGGTCAAATCTCTCATGCCCTAGATTGCTACTTTTCCTTTACGTCTTTCGGCATCAGGTTCACAATGCTCACGAATGTACTCACTCATGGGCAATCCACCACCTCGACCACCTGTCAAAGTCATGAGTGCCCCACGATGTGACAACCCTGTCAGGAAATAAATATCCTCAATATCCAAAGAGAGGACATGAACACCCACGTGGAACACTTGTTGTTCTGAATCCCACATATGAACCAGATATTCTAGTAATTTCCGTTGGGCTCTCATGCCTTGAACTTTGAATAATTTTAATAGACCACATTGTCGGAGGGAATTCACGGTCCTCAGATAATTTAAAGCCATGAGATCATCTTCTTCATGCTCATGCTCTCAACACTCCAACATCTTTTCAAGCAAACACCTGCATGGAAGACAAAGAAGATCTTCAACACAATTTTTCAACATTTTTTGGGATTTTTTTTGAGTCAACGTTCACTTTTCATTTTATTTTTCCAACCGCCGAAATCAAACTTCAAATACAGTGCGGAATTTACGCGAGTGCGCCTTAACACACCTGCAGAAATCGTTGATTTTCGTAGGGCCTGTTATAGGCCACTCGTGGCGGCCCCAATGCACGACTAGCAATCCCAAATCATAAAAAAATCTTGATTTTTCACCATCAAAAACAAAAATTAATTCGTTGAAAAGATAGAAGATGATATGCTTACCTCTTTTACGCAATTTGTTCATTGAATGATCCCCTGTGGCCTCCACAATCCGTCGCCGAAGTTGAGGTAAAAAAAAAGGGGTTTTGGTAAGTTTTTGACCAAGTGAAAATAAAATGGTGAAAAAGACTTTTTGCTTCTATTTATTTATTTTTTATCATTTTTTCTAATATTTTGTTTTATATAAATACATTTTGGTCAAAAACCCATTAAACTCTAAAGGTCTTGCAAGTGTTTTGTTCCTTGCAGGAAGAAATTTAGGACTTTGGACAGCGAATTATGAACATTTTTTGTGATTTATTCTATTTTTGTCGCATGTACAACTACTTTTTAAGGTTTTTCAGAAAAACCTCGAGCACAGTCTTTGTTCATTCTCGGGCTGGAAAACCAATGAGAATGTAACTGAGTATACTTTTGTCATCTTTTCGTACTCGTCATGGTAACATGAAAATAACGAAACCTATGGAGAATTATTTAAGCTCTTTTCATGCTCTTTAAAAACGAAAAGATTGTCAAGCAACCTTGTTCTTTTCATGCTCGTAAAATTATTTGAAGAAAATGTTTGATGGGTGATAGTTTATCACTTTTTCGGTCCTGTCGAACTATTTTACGAAAAAGGAACTAAGAGAGTTCTCTTTTAAGTGTTTTTCCAGACTCTATAATCATGAAAAACCTTCGAGTTTTCTATCTTTGGACTCGTTAAACAAACATCGACAGACCCATCTGGGACCGAACCACTCCTTCTTAGGGTTCGTTAAATGTACTCCGAGGGACTCGTCTGAAGAATGAGCTTAAATTAACAAGCATATGTTATCCTCCTCAAGCTTGCGTAAAAATAAAGAGGTACTCGCCAGAAATGGTGGGGGAAAATTTGGGAAAAGAATATGTCTATGTATCTGTATTAACGGCAGTAAGAATCGCTCTTGAACATGACACCCCTCTTCGTCATTTGAATCTGGGTTGGGTAATCCGTTTGTCTCTTGTCTGACCTTCTACAAGTTCATATCTTGGGTTGTCTTTGAGTCAATACTGCCAAGATCATTGTCGTGTCATTCATATGTTCAAGAGAAGTTCAACCGAAACCTTCCATCAAGTCGGCCATCTGAAATTGTCCATTCTTACCATGTTAGCCTTCCTTGTGTCAGTCCCAAGTCACATATGTATTTTTACTCTACCCTAAATCTATTACTTATTTCATGTCATTGATGGGGTATACATCAAGGCCCTCCTGTGACGAGTCTTTTCCTATCGACTTCATCTTATCATCCAGGAAAAAGGCTTAGAGATTATTTAGTACCTTAGAGCCTGCATGCCTCAATGGAGGGTTCTTCTCTTTCGACAGTGGATCCACATCATCGATCCCTGATCGAGAGATTCTATCAAGTGTTTGACTTCAACTCCTTTATTCACACTTGCTGAATTGTACTGGAGTACCTTGGGAGTCATTGACATCAATGGTGATTTCCCTCGCACTTGTTAACAATTTTCATTAATGACTGGTAATCAAGTGGTTTCTATTCACATTTGACTTCAACATCTGTAATCACGTGACTAGAATCGTACTAACGGACGATGGATTGAAGACCCTGGACTTCATCATTTTTTGTCTAGGTTGCGAAGGAGTATTTGTGATTTGTTTTGACACATAGATCCACTTTGTATGTCTCGTGGCTATGTTCCTACTTGAGTTTTCAATGCATGGATCCACAGTGTATTCCTAGTGGTTTTTCAAAATCTTGTTGACATGGATCCACATTGTATAATTGGTGGCCATGACCTACATTTATGGTTTCAATCATTTACAATCTAGACATGGGCATGCCTACCTCAGACATAATGTGATATTGTACAGATGCTTGATTGTTTGCAGGTTCCTGATCGGTGCGCCCCTAGTTCTCGACACATACATGCTTATTTTACAAAGTATTTTGGCTATCTCGAGTTCCAGCCTCATACTTTTGGGGGCATTATGTTACACATTATTTTAGTCACCCTGATGATGATTACACAAACATGTGTTCAGGTTCCCAATATAATCTTTTGCCTGAGAAAAGAAACCTCTTTCAACCCTTGCAAGATGCATTTTTGGAAGGCCTCCACGAGCAGCTCCCTTTTACACAGTGCGAAAATCCCTGATTTCTGCATGATGCACTATAGCCAGTCCCCGGGATTTCCGCAAGCTTCTATATAGGCAGGTCACGATGGCGCTTTAAAACTAAAAGAGGAAAGAAGTTCTAGCAGCTTTTAGAAGTGGAATCTTCTGGAAATATGAGGTGGCATCGGTATGGTTACGATCCTACTGACTTCTCTGATTTGATGGGATCATCCTCATCTCTTTAACCACTTCAGCTTCTCCTATATAATGATAGGCTTCTCATGGAAAATGTTAGAGGTACAAGCATAAAGAAGCATAGAGATTGAAGAGAGAATAGATCGAAGTCTGTGTGAAGAATCCTATTTCAAGCGATGCTTGAGGTCTCCATTCATCCATCAATTTTTTTGAGAGAAATCTTCATGCAAACATCGGAGCAAATGTATGTGTGTGTCAGAACGAAGGGCCACTGAAAGGGAACTTGCGACATCAAGGCGATTCGGTTGTATCTTCTACCTTTCATTAATATAATACGGTGGCATGTCTCTTTCCCATAAAATGATTGATATTTTATTACATGACTCCTTGATCACATGTTTAGGTTGTCATTGAATTTCACTATTGATTCTTTCACGTTGGTTGATTTGTGTTATTACAGATCTGATCTCACAGGAGCAAAGAAGGATCAACAAAGACATAAGGAAGCGATTCATAAGGTATGTTATCTATTCCTCCTTTGGTAACTAAATTCAATGATCGTAATCTAGGGAAAGTGTATTGTTTCATCTTGTTTTGTTCTAGATCTAGGTGGATATAAGAGGATTAGTTCATGTCCGCATCTACCGATTTACCTGTTAACATTGGCCCTTGACCAAGTTTTGGGAGATTCTTCTGTAAATTCTAACCTTGTACAATATCTACTGCAAACAAATATCCAGAAAAGAACATAAAAGATACAATGGCAAATACAAACATTACACAAAGATTTTTCCCCTGGAAACCCAAACCGGGAAAACCAACATATTCTATATTCATTCATTGTGTTACAATGTTTACAATACAAAATACATATAGGAGCTAGCAGCATCCAAAACCCTAATTCCTTAACCAGAAATAGAAAAACCATCGGCAAAAACCATGTGCCAAAAAACCACCTAAATACATGACATGTTTCTCGAGGCAGGTGTCACATTTCCCGAGGCAGGTGCCACCTAAAAACTTTTACTAGAATGGATCAGGAGCCCGGGACCCAAAACCTCAGGGATCTCAGTGATGTGGAAGGCGGTACTACAGGCCTTTGATGTGGTTGGTAACTCCTTAGGCTGGCTAGTAGGGTCTGGTAACTCACTCAGAATCGGGCGAGACCCATGGGCGGGCTACCTGCATGAACACATCGTCCCTGATGAACTTTGCTCAACCTTAGATCGGGGAGGTTCTGTCTACCTTTCCCAAGTTGTCAATCCCCTCCACACAACTTTGTGGCAAAAAGGATGGAAAAAGGGGAGAACTCTGGGACTCAATGTGCCTCAAACTTTTATTTGGGACCGATATATCCTAGCTCTTAGGAGGGAAAACATCTGTTTATCTGAAGGGGAGGATGATCTCATTTGGGATGGTGATCCGGGAGGCACTTATACTCTAAAAGCATGCTACGTTAAACTAAGCATTGTACTGTTACAACAAGAAGAGAAATGGAAGTGGAGAAAACTGTGGAAGCTGAAAAGTCTAGCCAAAGGCAAACTCTTGGTTTGGTCTATTCTAGAAAATAAAATCCCCACCTGGGATATTCTTCAGAAGAAACAATTCCATGGGCTGAGCTGGTGTTCACTTTGCAGAACGCAGGAAGATACGACAGATCACTTATTTATGTGTTGCCCTTTCACCTCATTAGTATGGTTGGAAGCCTCCAATTTAAACCCTGACATAGGACGATGGCGAGGAGCCTCCTTTGAAGAAGCCTTAAAAGACTCACTTAAGCCGACAACTCCAAAACACTTAAAAGCCTTGCCTATCCTTACTGCATGGGGAATCTGGATAGCCAGAAACAAGGCACTATTTCAGGACAACCCTCAGTCACCTCTGCGGGTGGCCACAAACTCCTTAAGCATAATCGATCATCTCAATCAAGGAAAGAGTTTGGGACGGGGCCCGAGCCAAGCTCCCCTGGAGGAACAGATCGACAAAGGTAGACCATGGGCCTATTTTGATGGCGCAGCCTTGGGGGATCAACTATTATGCGAGGGGGGGAGGTTGCTTATATCTAACAAAACACCATTATTATCACCTCAGAGCTGGGTTGGGACCCGACACAACCAACTATGTTGAACTCCAAGCATTAAAACTACTACTCCTTTTTGCAGTAGAAAAGGGCGTTACCACTCTACAAGTCTTTGGGGACTCTTTGATCATCATCAATTGGGCAAACCAAGCACAAATTTGTCATATGACAAGACTCAGACCTTACCTGGCAGAAGTTTTAAGGATCATTCCCACTTTTGACACAATCTCTCTCTCTCATATTTACAGGGAAAGGAACTCCATGGCTGACTGGCTATCCACAGAAGCCACGCAGTTAGATTCTGGAAGATGGCACATCACAGAGCATACGACAGATGGCAGTTTTGACTTTCAGAGGCCCTTCCAGGAAGAACAAATATAAAGAATTGCAGCTGATATCTTTTTTGGACACTCTTAGCACGAACACAAAGTGTATAATTGACAAATAATTTTTGATACTTTTGGTACCAATGTATAAGGGTGGTTGTCCACTCACCACTTGATTTAAGATTGGCATATTATGTAATGAAGAACACACAGAAATGTAAGAAACACTACACAGACAATATATATTTTTGGATATTTTCAATAGAAAATTTATATATATATATATATATATATATATATATATATATATATATATA